>JACEGR010009448.1:0-26584 GCA_014170235.1 Listronotus bonariensis
TCTATTGGTTATAATTCACCTGACGGACGTTTACGTTTTCTAGATAGAGAAACAGCTTTAATCTAGGGATTTCTTGTCAGTCTGTTTCGTCTGAGAGCAGTGATTTCTATTGGAATTCTTTCAAAAAGTTAAAAGTTTCAAATTAGCACTGTCAGCAGATACGTGTGGGATTTGCAGTAAGCTTATTTGGGTTTTGGTTTATTGTTTTTTAAGCTTTTTGTGTTTATTTCGTTTACTCGTATACCACCTTCAAATTTTATTTCTTTTCGTTTTTTATTTCATTGGAATGAATATTCCAAAGGGTTCAGATATTACAAGGGAAAAAGAATGACTTTAGTCGTTACTGTACAGGGTTCTCGTTGATCTTACAGGGTATAGCGAAAACTACAAAAAATAGAACAAATGTGATTGAGCAATCTTGATTCAAATTTTGAAAGAAATTCAAGGGTAAAAATAAATTATGGCTAACTTGATTTCTTTTAGAGACAAAAGGTGTTTTTCAATTTTTGTCAATCTGGCCAGGCACTTGTAACTCGCTTGATATGAGGAGACAAAAAACCTAACCGTATCTAATATTAAGAATTAAAAATTAACATAAAAAATTAAAGGTTTAGAGTTGCCTGACCAAATTGACAAAATTTAAAAACACTCTGTATCTCCAAAAAGAATCAAGTTAGCCATGACTTACTTTCAAAATCGAAATCGAGATTTCACAGATTTGTTCTATCTCTTTTAGTTTTCGCTATGCCCTACAAGGTCCAATGAAAAGGCGCCACCCTGTACAGGATGACCCCAAAGAGTTATACAACCTTATTGTTTTAAATGAGACACTATTTTTAATTGCACTTTTCAATATCCCAAAAAATTTATATTCTGATGGAATAGGATTCATCTAAAAAAAAAAGCCAGAGGCGTCATACAAGTAAGACGGCAATTAACTATTTCTTTCTAAACACGTCGTTGAAATAGTGTGTGAGCAACAAAAAGGGAAATAGATTGAAAGTTAAACAGAACACGACGTCAAAGTGATGACCGTGTGGCTTTTTCTTAGCTTAAT
The DNA here is from genome assembly GCA_014170235.1 of Listronotus bonariensis. Classification (NCBI taxonomy): domain Eukaryota; kingdom Metazoa; phylum Arthropoda; class Insecta; order Coleoptera; family Curculionidae; genus Listronotus; species Listronotus bonariensis. Next base: position 1,058 of record JACEGR010009448.1, read on the forward strand.
CGTACTTTAATTTTTATATTGAGGGAAGAAGCAGAGGCGGCGAGTACGCTTGGTACACGAGGTTGCCAATACACCCAAAAGATTGAAATGTATGAGTGCAATGTACAGGGTAATTCATTTTTAAAGTAAACAGGGCCTTGTTTTTTAATTTCCCTGTACTTTTTTAAAAAAACGAATATATCCATTTTATGTATTTTTCCCGTAGAATGTATTAATCAAATCGGAAAAACATTTAGAAATAAAAATAAAAGGAGTTACATTTCGAGTGACGTATTTTTTAAATGGTATATTTTTATAATCAATGGATAGAAATTTTCACGAGGAATTCAGTAACAGAGGGATTGCAAAGTTAATTTCATTGCGGTTCTACTGCCAATTGATTCAAAACTGCGTCATACTATTAACCTGAAAAAACCTGGCTGCCAAATGTTTACTTTTAAAATGAATAACCCTGTACTAATAAAAAAAATAGTAAGGCTTCTTACAACTAACTTCTCCACGCAGAAAAAAATATTACAAAAGACAAGAAGACTGAAGAGATTATCTTAAATGAATGTTTTTATTGATAATCAAGAAATTATGCCGGAAAAGCAAACATGCCATTTGGCAGTTCATAATGACTCCACTCGTGCCGACACAAGCAGCAAGAATGTAGATTATTCACCCCTCCGGAATGTCTTATTTAGTTCATTGAAGCCCCAAATAGGAAAATTGTTTATTTAATTTATTTTGCGATTGATTAATTGGATATTTATGGCTATTTTATACACAATAAAATTTTCTCTCTAAAATATTGTTACATATACAGTATGTCCCAGAATGGGCACAAATTGTACTGTTAAAAAAATCTTTTATTAACTTGGAGTTTGTAACTATCTATCCATCTGTCTATCTATGTAACGGAATCTTTGAGCCTAATTTTAACCAACTTCCAGCTATTCGATTTCTTTGAAACTTTTGCACGTATCAAGGACCAGATGAAGAATGCCAATAATTTAAAAACAGTATCCCGTTAAGTTCCAGCATTTTCCAGGAAAACCGGAAAAGTGAAAAATCGTACGTTCTGGCGGATGCGCTGGATTAGACAATTGAATAATCGAACTTGACAACATTTGCCGACGGGTTGGGGACAGGGCTCAATTCTGCTAAATTGAACTCATTCGTTCGCTGAACGTATTCGTTCAGGGAGCGTATGCAACGCTTCATCTGTTTTTATTAACGAACGAGATAACCTTCACTTGTTTTTAAAACAGGCAGGTCATCAAATAATAATGCCCAACAGGCACCTACGCAAAAGTACCAAGCTTCCGTAATTTGTAAAAAATGATAAAAACACTTACTTGATGCCTCATATTTAGACAAAGAAAACTATCACTAGGTAATAAACCAAAGCATTTTCAATACGTTGTTTACAGTGGAAAACCTTGTTTTTGATCATAGGAAAAAAATTCCATTATATTATAAAAACAACACCTGGGTTGCCATCTGTTGTAACATTCCAAACTTGCTACTCAATTGCGAGAAGGAAATTTTTAGTGGGTTGCCATCTGTTGGCAACATTTCAAACTTTGCTCTCTTGTTTCACTAAAAAGGATTTTTCCTTATTCAAAAATGTAAGTTAATTGTTATAACGAACTAAAAATGAAAAATAATTAATAGTTTTAAAACTAAAAACACACTTTTATATGCAATGAACTAAAAATTAGAAAATAATTTTTCATTTAAAAAAATGTTGTCATTCATAGTAAAAGCGTGGGGTGTAATATATTAAATGTTATAGAATTATTATATTTACCAATATCATGATGGAAAAGTTATGAAAAATATTAAAATGCACCCCGCTTTTTACTCTGATGACAAACTCTTTTGTAATGAAAAATTATTTTCTAATTTCAGACATTCACCTCTCAGCGTATTTATTTTATTTATTTAACACGCTTTTATTAGCGGAGTTGTAACTATCTATCTATCTATCTATGTAACGGAATCTTTGAGCCTAATTTTAACCAACTTCCAGCTATTCGATTTCTTTGAAACTTTGCACACGTGTCAAGGACCGATGAAGATGCAATAATTTAAAAACAGTATCCCGTTATCTTTTTTTGAATCGCCAGGAAAAAAAAATTCCATTATATTATAAAAACAACACCTAGGATGCCATCTGTTGGCAACATTTCAAACTTTGCTATTAAATGAAGAAGAAATTTTTAGTTTTTACACAATTTGGTTAGTTGCACCATGGGTGTTCAATTTTTATGAACAATAAAAATATAGGGTTAGTTGCACCATTAGTTCAAGGATTCCATAATAAAATTACATTATGTGTAATGTATACATAATACATAATGTGCAATTAATAAAAATTAACATTCTTTTTTTGGATCGCCAGGAAAAAAAATTTTCCTTTATATTATAAAAATATAAAAACAACACCTAGGTTGCCACCTGTTGGCAACATTTCAAACTTTGCTATTAAATGAAGAAGAAATTTTTTAGTGGGTTGCAATATATTGGCAACGGTCAAACATTGCCTGGATTGCCATCTGTTGGCAAAATTTCAAACTTTGCTACTTAATGAAGAAGAATTTTTAGTGAGTTGCAATCTGTTGGAAAAATTTTAAAATTTGCCACTCTTGTTCATTAAAAAAATTTTTCGCCATTTTGTCAAGAGTAGCAGAAACTAAAAAATGAAAAATAATTAATAGTTTAAAAAAACTAAAAAACACGCTTTTATATGCAACCGAACTAAAAATTAGAAAATAATTTTTCATTAAAAAAAAATATTGTCATTTCATAGTAAAAAGCGTGGGGTGATAAATATATTAAATATTATAATTATTATATTTGCAAATATCTATGATGGAAAAGTTATGAAAAAATAGTAAAATGCACCCCACGCTTTTTACTATGAAATGACAATATTTTTTTAATTAATTAGTTATTCTACAAACACGTTTTGCTTTGGAGAAAGCTTTGTACGCATTACGATAAAGGAAATTTTCTAAATTCTATAGCATTTATTGGGAATAAGCAATTTTAGTAATTTGCATAGAAATTCTATTCCATTGTATATAAAATAAGGAAAATACAAAACTAACAAAGAAATTATCCCAAGTGTATTTCGCCGATTTTAATTAAACTGCAGTACATACTACATACTACATACAACACTTTTAAGAAGTAAAATGCACCCTTAAAATCCACTTTTTTCAAATATTTTGGTAAAAATAAATAGAGGCTGAGAAGTTTCAGTTAATAAATTTATGGTTTTGATTTCGTAAAGTTGTCTTAATTCGTATTCAAGATGTTTGAAAAAACAATTATTAATTATTTATTAGGCCAAAAAAAAAATTAAAAGTAAGGCTATCATATGTTAATTTTATGTTGACTATTTCACTAGAGTGTTTTATACTGGAAAAATGTCATACCAACCTCCTGTTTTCTACTGGCAAAACTCCTACCTTGATAAAACCAATATAATGGTATTTCAGCGGCAAAACTTAGTTAGGTTAAAGTAAAAGACGTAAAAGCTATTGTCAGTTTGACAAGTGTCGCCTATTTTAAAAATAAAATATGAATCTTTTAAATCAAAATGCGAGATTTGAAAGCCAATGTGAGTCAGAGATTAAAAAGCAGTATGTAAAAATATTTCGCCTAATACACAAAAATTTAAAAAATCCATTTGGAAGCAGTTTTCTTAGTTTTTAAAGAAGCAAATTATAAGCTCGAAGAAATCTACTTCCGTAATAGAGTTCCACGTCTCAATCGCTGCAGGTTAACCAAACTCAAAACCAGGCTTTGATTGAAAAGAATAGAGAAACTATTATGAATTATAATAACTGTACATTTAATATAAATTGTAATAAAATATAATCCTACCTTGTTTATATAATACCACGTTTTAATTCATCAAATTTAATTAAGGTTTAAAGTTTGGCTTGTTTTTCTTGTGAAATAGTCTTGTCGAATATCATTCGAGAAAAAAATTTTAGGCAAAATATTTCTCTTGTTTTATTCAAGTTTGTTGCTTTTTGGTAATTTTGTTTTAAGACATTTATTTAATACTACTCGCCTTCGGCTCGTGTTATTATTGAAAATGTTATTCACGAAATTGCCAAGGCAACATCCTTTCATACAATCGAAATATTTTGCCGGCAAAATTTTCTCTGTTATGATATTATATACGGCAAAAATAAATATCTAAGCTTACTAATAGTAATGTCAACCTTATGACACATGGCAACAAAATGAAAACATAACTTGTCTTGTACAGTTTTGGCAAGTTATTTTAACTAAATCCTTTACTTAACATTACCCGCATATTTTCCACCGAAGATGAAGTACCGTACTTTTGTAATTCTTTTAAATTAAAAGCAAGTTCATTTAACGATGAAAAACTCTTATTTAGAATTTTCAAAAACGTGAAATTAGTGGATACGTAGGTAACCTTTACCAGACCCAAATTTTTATTTTTGTTTAATGTAGACGTAGATGGGAGGTTGCCTAATCTCGATACGCCGTCACGTAATGTGACGAAATATTTAACACCTCTGAAATCAACTTTCCAGTGATATATGGTGGCCCTGTATACTTAACCTTTCAATACTTTCAATATTTATACAGGGTAATTCAAAAATCGATCACGAATTTTAAGGGGGTGATTCTACTTGACAAAATAAGGGTAGAGCTTCATATACATTTTTTTCAAAATGTCATTTGTTTTTGAGTTACAAGCCGTCAAAGTTCAATTTTTATTTTGGTTTTCGCCATATTGAATTTATTTTTTAACTAATCCAGTTGATATTTGGCACACAAATCAAGCTTTGCAGACTTTTAAAATTTTAAGACAAAAGTACTTTTTTAAATACCGCCAGAGGGCACTTTACCTAAAACTTAAAATTTACTTACATCATAACTTTTTATTTTGAAAGATATCGCAAAGCTAGGGGCGCCATTTTTATAGACAATCAAAAACTTAAAAAATAAGGTACTTTTTATTAAAGTCGATAAACCTCACCGTTTAGGCACCAATAGACATCAAAGTTTTTTATTAATTTCAATCAAATTATCTACATACATACAGGGTGTGCCGTAACTTGACCGACAAACTTAGCCAAACAATTCTACAACAAAAATAAGAAAAAACTTCTTATAAACATATGTCCTATACGTCTTAGTTTTTGAACTACGGGTTATTAAAAAGGTATTAAAAAAATATATTTAACTCACCGTAGTTTAAAAACCAAGATGTTTAGAACATATGTTTACATGAAGTTTTTTTCTTATTTTCTGTTGTAGAATCGCCCAGTAAAGTTTGTCGGTTGAGTTACTTGTCACCCTGATATGTATGTAGGTAATTTGATATTGATGAAAACTTTGATGTCAAATGGTGCCTAAACGGTAAGGGTTATCGACTTTAAAAGAAAAGAGTACCGTATTTAAAAAAAATGTCTATAATGTTATGTCTATATGTTAACGAGCAGAAGATTTTTTTATAAAATAATAAATTAAATAACTTACTTTCTATTATTTTTTGAAAAGGGAAAAATACTAACTTTTTAGTTAAATTTAAAGTAATTACAAAAAATTCAAAATTTTTCACAACAACCGCAAAACACTTCACGTAGAAGTTTTGTTAAAAGCCCTAAGCAATGCTGGTTTTTCATTTGACATAAAATTTATTTAAAATGAAGCTTACTGGTAATAAACTCAGTAAGTTATGTATTTGATAGCAAAAGCTGCTTTGGAGTAAATGTTTATAATTGTTTTACGTTAAATTTAAACTATAGTAACTAAAATTAAATAGTTGATGTGTGGTATATAAATTGTTTGATACAGTAACCAGCAAAAGTTCGAAACTGGGAAACTTTTTATTTACAGGATATCCAATTTTTTCTGTAAATCGCCTTAAATGTAAACAGCGGGATTGCGAAACAAACTAAGATGGATTCATGAGAATTGTGGTTTAATAAATATCGATAAAATTTAGTTACTAAAAGATGGTAAAAGGAATTATAATCCCAAATGCAAAATTTAAAGCGTAAATTTTAAAAGGTAAATGTACCTTTAAATATGTGTTTTATGTGAAGTAAAAATCTACCATTTTATTTTCCCAAATGGCTAAATTAAACTTAATATGCTTCAAAGGTTTTAATAATAATAAGAGTTTTTGTTTTGTTATTTTTAAAAAATCAGAATAAATAATTTAAAATAAAGTGACGAGTTGGTCTATTTTTACCCAGTATAAAAGGAAAACGCTTTTATGTTAAAACTAACAATCAACAGCACTTGGGTAACTTTATTAAACTAAAATAAATTTAAAACCTAGTATAAACTTTAAATAAACTTTTCATATTTTCAAAGGCAATGTAGTCTTGTTTGACATTATGATCATACATAATATAACTCTCTTATTGTAAAGAAGCGAGAAGTTTCTGTATTTGATCGCTTCAAGATACCTTTGTACCAAAAGTTTTGAAAGCTTTATGCTTACTTAAGATACTTAGTTAGTTTAAATAACATAGGGTGTTTGTGCTTTGTTATATTATGTCCTGTTAGATTATTTTGCGAAGCAATTATAGTAAGTTTTCTTTTAATACAAGAACTGGAGGTGGCTTTTACTATATTTAACAACAAAAAAATAAGCATTCTTTGATTTCTTTTCCTAAAAAAAAACAATCATCAGACGGTTAAGAATTTGGAACTAAGCCTAGTTTTACACTATGTTCCCCCTTCTTTTTGCACACAATTCTTAATTTACAGCTAAAGTGTCGCATAATGTTTGACTTTCACCGTTTAACAGAACCCCATTTTTCTACGTATTTTACTATTTTCGCGTTCAGTTGCGTGGCTTTTCTTTGATAATGCGGTTCAACCACACATGCGCATAGGGCTTCGTGGCACGTACTGGGATTGCCGCATGATTCGAGAAAGTATAGCCACGCAACTTAGTTCAAAACTCATGTAAAAATACCGCCGTAGAAAAACGGGGTTTTAAAGGTGAAAATCAAAATATTGCCGCTGTGCTGAGGCGAAAGCGGCGCGCGGCGCGGCGCCGTCAGAGATTGTGTGCAAGAAGGAATATTGGCGAAAATAGGCTTAGTTTAGATTTGAAGTCTGATGAGGGATATCTCAAGAGAACGAAACGTTCCGCCATAAAATTCTTTCGAGATTCGTGATCAGCACCCCCAAAGAACCCCGTATGCCAAAATTTCAGTCCAGATGGGGAGTTAGCCCGCAGGTTTCGTGATAACCGCATCTAACTTCACAAATTTCATGTTACTACTAGTTTAAAACAAATCCTAACATTCTAAAACAACTCCATCACAATTGCATCTACATGCAAACTAAAATTAGATTTTCAATTTAAAACGACTTTCAAATCACTAAAACTTGTTGGAAGCCGTAGAATAATATCACAGATTTTATTTAAATATTTAAACTTAACAATTAAACTTTAAAACGGAAACTAAAAAAATAATTAAAATAATTTTGATATCGTTAACTTTTAAAAGAAATGAAACAAAACTCCTTAGGGCACCAAAAATGTTGAATATTTTTTTGTCGCCATAAATTTATATAGCAAATATAATAATACATATATTGAGATAGCTTAACTATCTTAGTACTTATAATGGTTTAAAAGCTACAATTTAAAAAACTTGTTTTTTTTTGTATATGATCCCCTATTTTTAACCTTTTTATCAGAATTTTTTTTACGTTTACACACAATTACCGAGCTGAATTTCAAATTTCATCTTTCTAGGTCATCTGGAAGTGGGTTCGGTTTTTGATCTATATGTATGTCAGTCAGTCAGTGGAATTTTGACGACTTTTGGACCTTTATATCCTTATAACCGTTTGAGCTGGATTAAGAAAATTTGGGCTTCTTATGGATAAAAATAAACACACGTAGTTTCATGTTTTAAAGTAAAATAGGTCTTGAGTTGTGGGGGGGTCAAAGGTGGCACTAAGTGTTTAGTGTAATATTACAATTGGCGCGCATGAACTTGGCTTGACACGCTGTCGCAGTGTCTAGATGGCCGAGATTAATTACTTTACAATATAATTGTTGTTTATGCCTTATTAATGTTTAATTTAATTCATTAAAGGAGAGTTATTGCAAGTTGCCTTATTAAGCTCAGGAATTATTAATACCGGCCTTATTTAAATAGTGCTTGTACCCATAATTTAGAGTTATCGCAAATCATGTTGACAGTACCATTAACCTAAAAAAAGGGGAAAGAAATTTTAGATTTTATTTATTGTTTTGTGTTGTAGGGTTTTGTTTACCTCTATTACAGAAATACATTTAAAAAAGCCAGGTATTTAGGGAATTTTACTTCTTAAAACTTTTCGAGTTTGTGGTTGGCAGCCGTTTGGTTAGACGAACAGTTCCGAAGTTAAAATAAGACCAAAATAGGGCACCACCTAAAACCGACATAAATAAAGCCAGGCACTATATTTATTAAGGGAGTCCTTATCCTACCATGCATCTGCGCAAGCTCAGATGTCAAATTAAGGCCGGTATTATTAGTGTCTGGCCTTATTTCACCGTGCAATAATTCTCTATATATATAAAAAAATATTTGAGAATTATTTTAAACTATTTTATATTCACCAGTTTCACATAAACTTAATTGTGCAATTATACTATCATTAGAGGTTTTAATCATACTTTAACTACTTCTATTACATATTTATATGCTTCAATCTAAATAACCCATGTTATCGCAAACGATCTAATTATACAACTAGAAACAGATACTTATTTTTAAGTGCCTACATTAGTTAAAGTTTATATTGATACAACTTTGGTGTAATTCGATAAATTGCATTATTAATTCTGGACAATTTCTCCGAGTCGCTACTATAGGGATTAAAATACCCAATCAATAAATTAACCTTTAAGCTTCTTAGCAAAAGGGCGACTTGAGCACCAGTGTTGAAAATGAATTTATAGTAGTTTAAGACCACAATTATACTGTAATGACCTTTAAGGTACTAATAGCGAATTAAAATAACTATGAGTATATAATGGGTAAGAACAAAATGTTCACATTTGAAATTTGAACAGATGAACATTATTTGGCGTTGTGCCAAATTTTAAAAATTTAGTGCTTCTTTAGCTAAGTTTATATCAATAAAACTTTGGTATAATTCAAAAAATGTCATTATTAATTCTGGACAATTTCTCCAAGTCCCTACTATAGGGATTAAAATACCCAATAAATAAATTTACCTTTAAGCTTCTTAGCGAATGAGCAACTTGAGCACCAGTGTAAATTTATAGCATAGATAACCCACATTTAGATTTGCTGCGGCCAGAAGCATTTTTTGGAATTTTACGACCTTGCGCAGTAAACAAATCGGGGAATCTACGATCATGCGTACTTTTAGGTCATAGCAAAATACAATACCGGCACACCGTGCACTCCGTACACGATGTTTAGCTACCGTACTTCATACATGCTTCGAACAGGAAACCCAGACAAGGCGTTAATAAATTCTTTCCGATAATGCGAATAGTCTCTCTAGCGCCCGCGCGTTAACTTCCGGAAATGACTGGTGTTAAATCGCACAAAAAAATTTGGCCATGAAGAGTAACTTTTGTTTCGCGCAGGTAATAACATTGTCAATCCATCCAGATCAGTGATTTATAGTAGTTTGGGACCACAATTATATTTAAACAAATTAATATTTGGCTTTTCTCCAGAATAAATACATTTAATAAACATTAAAGAAAAATAACTTTTTGTGTATGTTTTATGAAAATAAATGAAATAAAATATTTAATGTATAATAATTATTTTTGTTTTACCTTAATAAAAATAAATATTTTATATAAAACAGACCAGCATATAAAATCTGTTCCTTGTTAGTTCGACAAAATAGCGATTGTAAATGGTTCCACATTATTTAATTGCATATAAGATCAAAAGATTCCATTCAGATAAATTAAAGATCTCCATAAACAAAACGTTTTTAAAAAGATATGTGTGGTAAAAAAATTGTGACGGTAAATTATTCCACAGGGTGTTTGAAAATTTGGGCTAAATAGAACATTTAGCCCCTCCCCTGTATAACATCTAACTCTAAAATAATTTTTGCAATCCCCATAATTAATAACAATCTTGATGGAAGGAGCTATAGGACCAAAAGATAATTAAAGTCTGTCAAAAAACCCAAAAAGTTAATTAAGATTAAATTTGATCAAAATTTTGTTTGTCCGTTTTTTTTGTCCAGAAGTGTATTATATAAAATTTAAAAAAATGTGTCTATCAAAGAAAAAATAAATTTTGATTTCGTTGTCACCCAGTATAATAACCTATTGGTGATTTTAAATACCGATAGAAGCGCTGCTAAACGTAAACAAAGTCGAAAGAAGTAGGTAATATGCAGGTAGCTAGCTTTGATCCTGTTAGTGGATTTCGGGTATTGAAACGGTTTAAAATACTGTTTAAGTTTCAATACAGCCACAAATTTGTACAGATTTATACGTATTGAGTGTGTTAAAATTCGATTTTTGAGTTTGAGTAGTGCCCTTGAAGGTTTAACAGACTTTTTTGTTAGTGGTGATTAGTGAAGAAAGCGTCATGTAAAACTTTGTTTGGAATGAGTAAAGAACTGTTTTTGATGCTAAACTCAGTATTTTCATACCTCAATTGAACTGTCGATAGTAGGTGTACAGTGGAAGGAAAAGAAATCTTAAATTCCAATCATATTATTTTAATTATACACACGTTTTTTATTTTAGATGTTAATAACGTATGTCCTAAAAGTTTTGGCACAAAACTCATTGTCTTTAATTTTAACAAAACAAAATAATATCAAGTTACCTTTGAAAACAAAAAAGTTTATTTACTTTATTTACTGTCAGTTGAGATTTATTTATTTTGAAGTTTTCGCTTTAAGATGTCGTATAAATTAGAAATAAGAAAAGTATCTACAAGTTAGTTGGGCGGATACCCAAAGCTGAAATCTGTCGAATATTCCAGAATGAAAACATTTGCCAATAGAGGATTTTTGTACTATACTGTCTAGAAAGGTTTATCGTGGAGGCTGGGAAGCACAAGATGAGGAACAATTAAGACGGCGAATTTACGAGAAATTATGAGAAATTGAACTGAATTCCGTCCAGGACCTCATGAAAGACATTCGAAGAAATTTGCGTCCGGTAGAGCAGAGATGGACCACCCCGCGTAATTCGATAGTATAGTTTAGTTAGCATTGGTTGTAATTTATGATAACTAGTTAGTGTATTAAATAAATTTCTTCATTGAAAAAACGATAAATATTGTGTGCCAAAACTTTTAGGACATACGTTAGCTCTTCTAATGCCATAATAAACGTTTTAATATAGGTGAAAAGAAAGACTTTTTGATAAAATGATAGCAAAACACACAGGTATTCACGCCAGTGGCGGCTGGTCATATGAATCAAGTGAAGCACTGATTCACCTAAAATTCTCGTACAATACTTACATATTTCTACAATGTCTTCAATTTACTTTTACTTAAAAAGAAAAAAGTTTTATTTTCCCTCGGTTAGAATTAAATATCAAATAATCAAATTACGACATTTTAAGTTTCATCAATTTATTCCAATTGACCCAATCACTTGAGCCGCGCGCCGCCGATATTCCGATAAAGAGAGCGACGCTGTACTACTAACAGGTGCTCGACAACGCCGGGCACCGCCGACAGAGAATAGAAGCACATCCCAGCAGTGTGGAAAACGATTCTCAATTTCGCTGCTGCAGGCCGCTTGTTTACGGCGGTTGCCATGGAAACGACACGTATGGTTAAGACTGAAATGCGAACCAGTGCACCGCGATTCATTGTGATTCAGTTTAGTAGTAGGCCACAGTAGGCGCTTTAGAACGTGGAAAATCGAAAAATAGGGATGACGCGCGTGGATTTTTCGCGGCTAAATATTATTATTTTATTATTATTAATAACAGTATAGATTATAATGGATTCGTTTCCAATTTATGACCCAGTGTGTGTTTTGCTGGAAACACCTTTTTCAAGGTGGAATGAAAATGACCAAAAAGATTTTTAAATTGTGAAAAACCGTCTCCAAAATTAGAAGTTAATAAAGTGTCGAAATGGAAGGACAGGGTATGTGTCAGAAAATTTAAAACATCTTGGTACTCTCAGTTTAAGTGGTTATGTGGAAGCCATTATTTAAAAAACTCTTTTGCTTGCCGTGCCTTATTATAAGTTGTAAGACAAACGTATGGAATTCTAGTGGTTTTGGAGATTTCGGTAATGTGAGCCGCTCCTTGAATAAACATGAATCGTCTGCTGAGCACCTACGTTCTACATTGGGTTTCAAAAACTCAAATCAAATATTAGCTCTATACAAGATGCAATGAAAGAAAATTCGCGATTGTATATCCAACAATTTAACGAAAATGTGCACCTAAATAGGAGCTTCATGCGATTACCGATTCGCACTGTCCTTTTTTAGGAAAACAGGAATTAGCTTTTCGCGGACATCGTGAAGATGAATCATCTAGTAACCGCGGAAACTTTAAAGAAATGTTGGAAACCCTAGTATCAGTAAGCCCGGCGAATATTCAAGAACATTATAAAAAAATAGCTCCCGTCTTCACAGGAAATTCGAAAACCATCCAAAACGAGTTGATCAATTGTATTTCTGAATATATTGACGAGCATGTCGGATACGAATTAAAAGAATGCAGTTTCTTCTCTATCCAAGTAGATGATACTACTGACATGTCTCAAAAATCTCAATGCAGTATTATGATTAGATACTTTCATACATATATTTTAAAGGAGAGATTTTTAGGCTTTTACGATGTTAGTTCGGACAGATGTGCTGATACTTTATTCAACCTTGTCATAAGTATAATAGAAAAATATGATTATAAGACGAAACTTGTTGCTCAGTGTTACGATGGAGCTAGTGTAATGGCTGGACATTTAAACGGACTTCAGACAAAAATTAAACAAGCAGTTCCGCAAGCTGTTTTTGTTCATTGTTTGGCTCACCGATTAAATTTGGTATTGGAGCAAAGTTGCAAAAACATTTCAAAATGCAGAATTTTTTTTGCTACAGTTAGTGGGTTGCCTACTTTTTTCATAATTCTGCAAAACGAACTTACGTTGCTGACACAGTCGTTCGCGTACGCATACCCACAACCGTTGCTACACGATGGACGTCAAATTCTAAGATTTTGGCTGTTATAAATAATGAATGGGAATCATTAAAAGAAGTATTCAATCAAATTATTAATGATCCTAGTTCTGATCAAAATTCGATCAGGCAAAGTAAAGGTTTCCTCAAAGAATTTAATGATTTTGAATTTGCAATTTTGGCTATTATTTTTAATGAAATTTTCACACTCACGGCAGTACTTTTTGACGTGCTCCAAAAAAGTCACTTGATATCAACTATTGCATATCACAAATTTTTAATACCCAGAAGCTCTTAAACATCAAAAGAAATGAAACTGAATTTAAGAAAGTATTTGAATTGGCCGAAGCAAGAACAACAATAACAACCGACCACCACGAGGGACGCATTAGAGTCACGCTTACCAAACATCAGGTTTTTGAAAAATATAAAATATTGTACTATGAAATTTTGGATACAGTTACAATGCAAATTACGACGCGTTTTAATGATTTAAATAAAATCAAGTTTGTTACATTAATGGATATGTCAAAATTTGGCACCTTTTCGGAAACTTTTCCCATAGATGCCTTACAGAATTTAAAAGAATGTTATCCCAAAGTTTTTTCTGATGTACAACTTCAAAGACTCAAAAGTGAATTAGAATTAATTTATGCTAATGAACAGTACCGGCTAACAGATATAAACTTTTTTTTGAAAAGTGTAAATGCAGACAAAGACGTGTTTCAAGAGGCTTATAAACTGTTTTCTCTGATAATGACTATACCATCTACAAGTGTTTCCGTAGAAAGGAGTTTTTCGTGCTTAAACAGAATTAAGACTTATTTGCGTAATAAAATATCTGAAGAACGACTTTCAAACTTGGCTAAGATTTCCATTGAGAAGGAACTACTCAATGAACTATTAGTGACTGAACCCTTTTATGATGATATTATTAAGAAATTTGCCAGTTTGAAAGATCGAAGAATTGACCTTAATTTTAAAAATAATTTAAGGTAGGTACCCTTATTTGAATAAAATTAGAAATAGTTGAGTACTCCCTGATTTTTATTCTTAGGACGAGCAAACGATACGATTAACATATTATATGAGTTGAAAAGTATATTATTTTCTTACAATACGGGCGGGGGCATGAATTTATTAAATGTGATTCACCAACTTTAGAGGTCACGAGCCGCCACTGATTCACGCACAAGGCTCAAAAACGCGTGTTAAACATAACGAAGTAAATAAATATTAATATATTTATATCCATTTCAATGGTTAAACACGTCCGATCACCTGTTTTCTTAGGTTGCGTCGTTGACCACCAGAGGTCTCATTGATCTTAGAAATCGCCGATACTGAACACATAACGAAGATCATGTTACAAAATTCAAATTGCAAAGTTACCTTAATAATAAAATAATAAGCGAAAACACAACAAGAATTGCAAATGCCAGTCGGCAACATAAACCGTCAAGTTTAATTATTGTTTGTGTAGGTAGGTACAGGTTTATTCTACACACTAGCGTTAAAGTTTTAATGACCTAAAACCACTTTGGCCAGTTACCTAAGTGGATTGAGATTCCTATCATGTAGGATTTAACACAATGTTGGTTTACATAAACTAAGTAAATATTTTTGAGCTTATGCAAAGCAATGCAAACTTTTAGTTTAAACAAAAGTTACTTATATTTGTAAAATTGTTTTATCCCTACATCTTTCTAAGAAGTTTAAGGTGGTATAGAGATTGTGTTAATCCATTGTTAATTATTTATTAGACAGGGGGTCCCATTTCTGTTGCAACAGCGGGGTATCTCAGTTATTAATAAAGATAGAACCTTGCGGTTTTCGCAAACCCAACCTAGTTTTTTGTGAAACAAAAGATGCCATAAACAAATCCATCATATCCATCATAGCTTAATTATTGTAGTGGTGCTTAAGTTACGATAAAATTAGATTTTGCTATTTCATATAATTATGTTTTTTTTTTGTTACATGAATCTAGATATTTAACACTTACAAGACCAACGTTATTAATTTGTAAATCGTTTTTATTAAATAGTTTTTGGATTTATTGTAAGTCTAATAGATTTAGATTACTCTTGATTTAGAAAAACATAAAACAGTGTTACTCGGTTAGAGACCACAAAACAAATGTGTGTTGATTGAAAATGTCCGTAAACATAATAGATTAAAAGGTGCTTTAAAAAAAAATTAACAAAATAGCATATGTTAACAATAAATTATTAAAATTATTCAATAAAAACCATTTACTAATTGAACATTTTTACTTAAACAAGTTCTACCTTTCTAGACTTATATAAATATATAACAAAAAAGAATAAACATTATTAAGTTTAAAAGAAAAATTCAGTTTTAAAAGTCGTAACGTAAGTTTGACTACAGTAATTAAGTCAATAAAAAAAAACTGGTAACTGATTAGTTCTGCATGGCCTACTAAAAAATTTGGATATGAAATAGTTAAATTGTAAATTTTTGTCGTTATTTATAAAAATACACTCTTAGGGTTAGATATACATTTTTAAAAAGCTTGTAAAAAGTAAAATTATTTTTTTGATAAATTGCCTGCTGAAAAAGTTTGGATTTGAAATATTAGACTTGGTAATTTTGGTCGTTGTTTATAAAAATAAACTTTTTATGTTATACATTTTTAACAAGCTTGTTAAAAGGAAAATTAATTTTTTGACAAATATGCAGGTGTTTTATTTTAAAAAAACCCAACATTGGTCAATATTTCAAAAACAATATTATTAGGATAAAATCCGACTATTCTACGAAAAATTTTTTATAATGATCAGCTTTTACTTTCTTCATAAATTATAAGCCAACTAAGAAAAAAAATTGCGCTACTTTAAAAATAACCTAAATACCTAATTTTGATGGCCATTTCGAAACTAGGGGAGAATAGGATAATGGGAGCCTACTAAGAGAAAATTTTCATTAAAATCAGCTTATTTAACATTTAAAATATTTTAAAGTAAAAACTCTTACCTTTATTATTACAGTATATTTTAGCAAAACTTATAATTAAATACAGCCAAGCATTAGGATACAATCAAAGTTATACAAAAGAAGTCAATCGCTTCCATTGCCCGACACATGCGGGAAATGTCAAATTGGGAGTTGGACGACATTTTGAAAAAAAAATGGATAGAAGGATCTTGTGGCACATCATTTTAAAACTCCTGACGAGTACTTTATAAGCCCAGAATATAAAGTCAGTACCTACTACAAAATGGCTCTACTTTAAAAATAACCTAAATACCTAATTTTGATGGCCATTTCGAAACTAGGGGAGAATAGGATAATAAGGGGAAAATTTGAATAAAAACCAAATTATTTAACATTTAAATTATTTTTAAAGTAAAAACTTTTACCCTTATTATTAGAGTATATTTTAGTCAAACTAATAATTAAATACAGACAAGCATTAGGATACAATCAAGATTTTACAAAAGAAGTCAATCGCTTCCATTGCTCGACACATCCGGGAAATGACAGCCCATTTAACGCTCATATGGGAAATTATAGTCATTCTCTTAGATTTATCAGAATTTTAGCTAAACTTATGTAGTTTAAAAAAGAACTTAAATAACTAGTTAACACAAATAATGAAGGCAACTTATCAAAAGAATATAACTACATGCTTAACTTGGCGCTAAGAATGCTGTTTCTTATAAATTGCACTGCCGACTCGTGAGTTTCAGGTGAAGTTTGTCGATGGTTGACGGAAGCGGCCGAGTACCTACGATCATCCCAAAGTGGATTTCCACCAATAGCACTCTCATTACTCGACCGCTCCCATTACCCTGCGCTCCCTTAATAAAGTTAGATATACTTAATGTGATATTTTCCTAAAGGTGTTTTAATATTTTTTTAATGCTAAAAAATACCACATTAAGTATAGGTAAGTATCTAACTTTCTTAGTTTCGGATATACGAATATAGCCATCAAAATCAGGTCTTCAGGTAATTTTTAAAGTACCGCCATTTTGTAGTACAAAAAGGTAAAAACAATATATTCTGAGGTAATAAGGTACTTATTGTGAGTTTTAAAAAAATATGTCACAAGATCTGCCTCTTCATTTAGTTTTTTTGTTAGAATGGTGTCCAACTCCTAGTTTAACATTTATATATGTCATTTCTTGTCTAAAATTTGGCTTATAGTGTGTAACTAGTCCTCAAATTTTCATAAAAAAATACCAAACAACTCAAAAGTTAGGAGGGGGTCCTGACTTCAGACAAGAACTGTATATTGACGCACACTTACCCATTCATTCTTTTGCTATTTATGATATCGCTCACCTGCAAAAATACAAAAAATACAATTATAAATAAAAACGCAAAAATATAAAAAGTTTTTAAAAAAATAATATGCAAACAGTTTATTTAGGAACCAAAAACAGTAATTAAAAAAAGTGCAAATTTTGCGTACAGTTTAGTTAATAGAATTTTGTATTTAAAATTAACTTTCCATGAAACCAAAATAATTAAAATTCGCCGGCCAGCAAATTTTACTTATTTAACATTTATATTTTATATGCAATTGACTGGTGGTTTGTTTTAAACAAATTTTTAATTAGTTTACAATTTTTTCTATTAATTGCTTTATTAAAAATGCAGTATGTCTGTAAATAGAGTTTAGAAACGACTAAACAAATCCATGATATAAAGATAAAGAAGATATGATTTATAGCGAGCTTAAATTTGTCTGGTTCGCGCAGTGACGTCATGTGGTGACGAATTTTTATTTACAATACATATCTTTCATCGGTGATGTTGGATTCTAACAGTGTTTAATTTATTTTTAGTTGGTATATTATAGAGATTGGTTATTTCTTTTTTCTTTATAGATTAAAGTCGTTAATGTGTACTTCTAATTTCTCGTTTCTGTTTAAAATAAAACTTTTTGTTGAATGTTAAATTATATTTACATTCTTAGGAGAAAAATGTTCACAGACTGTTGGATGGAACATTCATCAAACTATCAGTCTATTAACTATCATACAATGAATAAATATTGGGAAAAAACTGAAGGAAAGTATAGAAAATTAATAATTCTAATATACAGTGTGTCCGCGCCTAAGTTGTGTACATACATATGGGCAACTTCTTTATTATTAATTTTACGAAAAAAATTATTCCCCATAAAAAGTTCTGCAAACCTAAAATGCAAGCAACAATTATGAATTTTTTTGAGTGGTGTACGAGGTATCTCAAAAATATGAATTTTCTTCGGAATAAAAGTACTGTTATTTTTGATAATATTGAAAAATATTTTAAAGAAAAAATGTTTGGTACTAGAAATATTATTCAAATATGCAAACTTGTTCATTGGCAAGAAAAAACTTTTTCTTTAAATTTTTATGTTATATGTTATAACGAGTGATTCTGTTTGCTATTGAGTTGTAAAAATTTACCATATTTTTTATTTTTGAATTCTTAAAAATAAAAGTTACACTAAAGGCTTTCAATAATTTTATTTAAAAAATATATATACAATCAACTAAACACATAACATTATGACTACTACAATTACTTCATAGTAATTCATTGGAAATAACCATAAAATCAAATTGTAAGTCTACAGTACGTACATACGTACACGGATGTACTTTACAATGGGACAAATGGAACAAAAATTTAAATGCTCAAGAAAGTCGTGTATACAACTGCTCTTGCTTCTTAAAAAAAAGATTCACATTGAGAAGTTTGTTTTTCTTTGTAGAGGGGCTCCAAAAACTACAAAAATTTGAAAAGGGATCAAGAAAGCTGCCTTTAGTTTTAATATTTTACCAAAACGTAAAATAAAAAAGTTTTTTAGATTTGAACAAGAATCCCATATCTAAAATGTAATATAAAATGAACTTATAATTTTTATTTAAGCATCATATTTTTTCGTGTTTTACACCTTTTTTACGTGATTTACCTGGTTTTACGTTTTTTATTTAAATATATGTGTACGTAAAAAATGTGTAAAACATTAATAAAAAAATATGATTCTAAATAAAAATTTTGATAATTTTATGTAAACATTCAGATAACGGATCCTCATTTAATTACTTTTTTTTATTTAAAATTTTGCTGAATTATTAAAAATAAAGTTAGTTCTGGTTAGTGAATGTGAATCTTGTTTTTTTAAGAAGCAAAAGCAGTTGCCATACACAAATTTCTTGAACATTTAAATTATGGGTCCATTTGTCTTATTGTAAAGTTGTATGCTACCGAATGTGGTAGTCACCGATAGCACCAACTGTTATTGTAACTTTATGCCGTTACGAAACTATTTTATACGTTGAAGCCTTTAGGTCTCTTTTATAAGAATCCTCAGGAAAATGTTTAGAACAAACGCGTGCATATTTAACATTTATAATGTCTTTTCGTTTGCAAACGTTCACCCACATTTTCTGAAGACTTTCATCTTTTGGAAATCTAAAGAACATTATGTCCTTGTAACTTTTGTTTTGATTATTTGTATTACACATCGCCACTGATCAACGCATTTTGGAAAAAATATTTATAAAACCAGATTAAACCGTTTGAAATACACAAATCTCTCAACAAATCGCACTTTCATCCGCACGTTTAACCTAAATTCGTCACCACATGACGTAGCAAAAGCACAGCGAAGCTCCGCCCACCTGCGCAAGATCATATCTTCTTATTTCTGTGTATCCTGAAACAAATCCAAAGCAAATCGTACAGGATGTTACAGCATGTTGATAGGAAAATTTAAGGGACAATTAACATCAAAAATATAAAGACAAGTTTTCAAAAACATTCGCAGAAATAGGGTGTTAATACGTATGTTTAATAGACTGGGGCAATAAAAACTCACGTTTTTATATCGAGAATATTGTTCAGGGTGACAAAAAATTATCGTGAAGGTTTCAGCCCTTAATATTGATACTTAGAGGTCTATCTTCTTTAATTTCGATTTTTTACTTGTACTTTCATTTTTGCGTCAAAGCTGCCTAACAACCACTAAGGTAAAAAAAATTATGGAATTTAATTGCCTATTAAAAATATATTATTAAAAATATTTGCCAGACGAAACGTTTTTGAATAATCAAGCTTTAAACATTGATATATTTTTAGATTCACCTTTTTTAATTTTGGAATTTTATAACTAACGAAAAAATTAATAGATATAAAAAAGCCACATAGATTCCTAAGGGGACTTTAATGCTTTACAAAAAAGGCCTTTTAACGTTTTTACATAAAATCATACTTTTATTCACAATTTAAGTTAAAGAAAAAATTTCATTATTGTTTTCTTTTTTATTAAACCAATTTATTTTACTCAGTGGAACAAATTAATAAATTACATCATTAAAAATCATAATTTTAATAATTATATCTAAATTTTATAATATATCCAAAACTCTACGAAAACGTAGATTTACTTTCTCCAAGACATATTTGTCTAGGGAGATATTTTTGGTGGAAGCATTTTTTTGCACACTCTACTCACCTCTTTGGATAGATAGGAAATGCCAAACTATTTCCTAGACTCGCTAACAGTATTCCAAGTAGGGTCAGGTGTGTGCTTTCTATTTTAATTGTTAAAGTTGTTTTTTGTAGCACTTTTGTTAAAACTGGAATGGGTATATTTATTGCATTCAAAAAATAGGTTCATAAAAAAGGTTTAAAAAATCCACTAGTTTTTTCTATTTTTTTTCTTTTTTAATGCACTTAAAATATCGGAAACTAGGACATTTTAAACGCTATTAAACCAGAAATGAGGGAAGTATGTATGCTAGCCATACATCTTAGTAAAAATTTTAAAACTTTACAACCAGGGCCGTATTAACCATTAGGCTGACTAGGCTACAGCCTAGGGCGCCATGAAAAATAGGCGCCAGACAGGGGAGTCTTAGGCGCTAGACAGGGGAGTTTTTAAAAAGGTTAGGTCGGGTGGGAATTTTTGTTGGTGACTAATTTCTCTGTAAATAAGATGTTTTTGGAATGAAATAGGCGCAAAAAGGAGGGAATGACCTTTTTTTGTGATCTTTAAAAATTATTTTTTTGGTGGAAAATAGGCGCTCCGGGAATTTTAGCCTAGGGCGCCTTAAACAGTTAATACGGCCCTGTTTACAACACGCCTAAAACAATTAACAGACTTCCTAGTAATTCCGTGGGGACCCAGTATACGTAATTTACACTTCATTTCCTTGTTCTTTCATCGGCTCTGGATATATATAAAACTATTTATTTTCTACCATTCCTGTCTTGGGTACTGGTTACATAGGTAATTGCTATTCATTTAACTTTTAGGAATATCTCTATATGTTAACAAACTTTTTAATTCAAATTCTTTTATAATAGCCGCCCTGAATCCGCTGCGCTGTTTAATTTTTTTTAGTCCTAGCCTAAGTTTTGGCATTAAGAAAAATTTATAGTTATTATAATTAATTAAATGAAATAATATTTCCTAGGCAGATTTTAATGTCGTAAATGCATGTGAAGAACATCTGCCAGCATAGATCTGTTACAATTAATATTAATTAATTAATAGTTAATTTATTTATAATTTTTACTTTTACATGTTACTTGCATAAACCAATGATCAGCGGTGAAATTGCTTAGTTGGTTAGGAAGCAGCCCGATTTTATTCAATTAAATATGGTAAACATAATTTTGCTAATAGACAAGGGAATAAAAAGTAGAAAAAAATGTTACCCAGTGCGGGATACGAACCCAGAGTGTCGACATGGCATGCACTGCTAAATGCTGCTACCTAATCAACTAGGCTATTTCACCGCTGATCATTGGTTTATGCAATTAACATGTAAAGGTAACAATTATAAATAAATTAACTATTAATTAATTAATTATTAATAATTGTAGCAGACCTATGCTGGCAGATGTTCACTTGCATTCACTACATGAAAATCTGCCTGGAAAATATTATTTTATTTAATTAACTGATGAGGGTATATTTCCTTAATGCTGGATCTTAGACTATGCGTTATTGTTTTGTATTTTCCCAAATTTATTTTTATTGTGGGTCCTTATTGTACTGGCCAAGCGTTACCTAATTACGTTATCAGGGGTGTTTTTTTATTGGTGACAATTAAAACAGTTATGGGAATTAAATAAATATATGTCTAATAAAAGTGTCTAAGCCAGTATTAAAATGGACTTTATTATAAGAACACTTTTAAACCCTTTTAAGGGGTTTCTTTTGACGAGTCTACCACGAATATTCATATCGCCATATATAGAAACCGTGCTTTAACCCAGCCTGTCAATGTCAAATGTTTCAGGTGTCGGACTGGACGAACGCGTCACTTTTTTGTCAGATAAGGTTTACATGCAATTTTTAAACATTTGGCCAAAAATGTTAAGGGGTACAGTCTTGAAACCATAAGAATCAAACAGATGTTTCGGGTATCGGACTAGGCGGGTTACATGACTGTAACCCTTAAGATTTTTGGCAGAATGTTTAAAAATTGCATGTTGAACATGATGATAAACTTGTCCGACAAAAAGTGACGCGTTCGCCCAGCCCGACCTCGAAACATTTGATGTTGACAAACTAGGTTAAAGCGCCGCTTCCATATATAGCGGTATAAATATTCGTGGTAGGCTCGTCAAAAGAAACTCTCCTAAAAATGTTTTAAAAGTGTTCTTATCATAAAGTCCATTTATTACTGGCCCAGGGACTATTCCTAGTAATTCTATGAGGACCCGGTATACGTAATTTACACTTTATTTTCGTGTTCCTTCATCGGCTCTAGATATATACAAAACTATTTATATTCTAGCATCCCTGCCTAACTGGTTACATAAGTAATTGCTATTTATTTATCTTTTAGACATACCCCCATATGTTAACAATCTTTTAATTTAAATTACTTTATTACAGCCGCCCTGAAACCGCTGCCCTGTTAAATTTTATTTTAGTCCGTTGTTGTTTTGGACAATACCAAATTTATTTTTAGTGTGGGTCGTTATTGTAATGGCCTAGTTGTAATCACGAAATCAGGGGTGTTTTTTTATTTTATTGGTGACAATGAAAAAGTTATGAGGATTAAATCAATATGTCTAGTGTAGGCAGGGGCGGTCATATCAAATTTCCGAGGAGGGGGCCCATATCATCATTAAATGCCCATATTTGCAATAAGGTGTGTTTAGTTAAAAAAATTATTATTGGTTACAAAGGATGTGGACATGGCTCCCCATGCTTTACCCCTTATGACCGCCCCTGAGTGTAGGTTAATTGACCAGAATAATATTGAATTAAATGGACTGTAAAGTTTTTTTTTCACCGCTTTTGTTTTAAACAATTAAACAAAATATTTTTCTTTTTATAAATTCCAGAGAAATACACGAGTTGTTACCTTCATGCATTTAATTTTAGTTTATCCAAAGTAACTCCGAACTTTCAAATTAATAAATTGCCACTTATTTTTCGTGAGACACCCAGGAAAATTAGTAATTATGGAGTGTCACAAAACAAAATTAATTTAATTTTTGTAGTGACCCTGACAATCAGGCGCGGCTCGTCCATAAGGCCACTCGGTCAATGACCCACCTAATTTGTAATAGCAAGCAATTTTTCCTAAAATCCTAACCAACAAAAGTTCAAATTAATAGATTATGCGAAAACTCCCTAATAATCAATTAAAAATAATAATTGAAATTTTAAATAAATTTAAGTTATACCATTAAAACTGTTTGCATTTGTAAAATAAAAAAATGTTCATTTAGTATTTTATAATTTTTGCAATGGTTATTTGTATAGGTACACTTTTGTTCCGTAGAAGTAAAAACATTATAATATTTCGTCCATAAAAGTAATATATTCTTTTACAAGATAAAAAAGTAACACGTTGTATAGCAAGGAATTATTACATACTTAAAGAATTTGACCCACCTAAAAAACTTACCAGCCGCGCCTGCTGACAATACCTTAAAAGTAAAATGTAGGAATATTGCATGGTCAAATTGACCTATTAAATGAAAAAATGTACATATTAGAAGACATTTTCCAAGGAAAAAAAAGGGAGGTGTATGGTCCAGGATTATAGTTTAGCGGTTTTTTTTATGAAATTAGGCAAGGTATGTAAAAATATAAAAACAAAAAAGTTGTGTTTTGGAGTGTTTCATCAGGAAAAATGTAGCATTTTTAAAAATTACGTCATAATTTTATGCTACTCATATACACCGGTTAAAAATCGATAACCTAATTTCATCGAGGCACTTCCACGAACGTACCCTTCTTCTTAACTACTCGGATTCACCAATACGACCTTGTAGCCACCCTGCTATGTTGCCACGTTTCGTCAGAAGTTTCTTTCCCTAAATGTTTTTCATTGTGAAGTATTTTCGGCGATTTTTAGGAAGATTGTTACTTCGTTGACAACACTGTTTAAGTTTTCAGTGCCCATCAGAGATCAGCTGATTTTTCTTCCCGTTTGACAGCCCTTTTTAAAAACGTTCCTGAATGGCGTAGTAGTTCCGGCGTGATCTCCTCTTTTGTGAAGAAATTATCAATTATTGTATGCCCATGTAGTGGTTTTGTGCTTAAAACAACAGTAATTGTGCCTTGTTACCTATAGTAGGTTTAAGTTTTGGGAGATCGTCGATTTGTTTGATTTTTAAAGGTTTTCTTCGGATCCATGTGGAAGTCATACTGTTTTTCACCCTTTCCGATCGTGTGACACCTTTCTAGTCAATATCTTTTCTATGGGCGAATTTTCTACATTTTGGGGGTTTTTTTTGGTTTTTTACTGTTTTTCCTATCTTCCCTCTTATTGATTTTGGCGAGATGCTTGGTTTGGTTATGTTAAGTTACCACCCGTGATCCTGAAGTTCGTATGTACGAGTGGGGATTCTTCCGTGCCAACCACCGAGCCTGTTTGACAGGACATCTCAACCCTGCAAGACATCAGGTGACTGTACATTAAGGCCTGAATAGTTTTTATATTAGTAAATAGGGATATTTGCACCTTTTTGGTATCAGTCAATAATAGGCTGACAATTAATTTTTCTTAAAATAAACTAGTATTTAGGTACCTTTTTTGTGTTTATTTGAATGAATGTAACCTAGTACTACCACCATATATTCTATAGCAATTTTCTTGGTTTTATATGCTATACTAAATCTTTTAAACTAAATCAAGTGGCGCTCAAAATGATAAGTACAGCCTAACCTACGACCCAAAATGCTCTCTGATGAACAGCTGCCGTTCGCTATGGTTCCTTTCAATAAAACTTGATTTTTCCTATGAATTAACAACATCCAAATTATTTATAAATAAAGGACACCACAAAAATATTAAAGTTGCAAAAAGTCAGTGGTGTACATTTTTTTGTCAATATGCCATATTTAGAATATTATTAAAAACC
>JACEGR010009449.1:0-26583 GCA_014170235.1 Listronotus bonariensis
AAAAATCTTATAAACATGGGTCTGCAAATTCCTTGTTCTTAAAATACAGGGTGTTAAATTTATTTAAAAAAAATGGTTTTTTAAATATCCTAAATATACTTTACCAAATTTTGTTTTGATTTGGCAATAGTATTTATGGTAATAACGGGTAATTTATCACTAACCTAATAATTACATTTAATAATACGCCCAGTGCCCCCTCGAGCGACAACTAAAGGAATATTTTTGACGGTACGCCACTGACTGTTTAAATGTATGAAACATTTGTGTAATTTCTTTAGATTGAAAAAATAAAAAATAAGCTTTTATGTCGATGGACTCTTTGTTTGACCTCCGGACAGTGCGGACGTGCGTAGAGGACTACAAAGTTCTTCCCGGAGTGGCGGCTAGAGGTGTCGTACGAACGTTTTTACCTTCGGGAATCAAGGAAAGATTCACGCTAAATTGACGGCATCTTTCTTCTGGATCTAAGCGCTGTGAGCGAAGATTCCTATAAGCTGATGGTATCCTGTTTGGTGGTGAACACGAGGTATTTCTCAAATGGCGGGAAATAGATGGGCGTGCCATGGAAACTGTCAGTAGTGAAAGTGAAGGTTATACGTAACACCAGTAGCAGATCTTGGTTTGACAGCCGACAATTTATGCATTGCATCGATTGTAGAATTATTTGTTTTCTTTTTGGAATTCCTGGGAGCTACGAGCTCGATTATCCAGATTTTCCGCCGACGAAGCCCTGGAAAGCATAGTCCGGAAGGGGAGAGTGGTGGATTGGACCTGAAGGGACCAAAACCAAGAAAAAAAAATAGAAATAGACTAGAAGAAGCTTTTATGCCCCTTTTTTTTATTATTTTGCTTTTAAGAGACAAAAAAGCAAATTTACCTAATTGCATACTTAGACCATAAAAGAAGCATTGGGGGAATTTTTGCTGGGGTTATTATTTGTAACTGAAAAATATGTAAAAATTACAATAAATACCCATTTAAATAAGGTTTATATCTAGTTTAATAATATTTACTAAAATGGTGTTTTCGAAATTTTTCAGAAGTTAAACACCCAGAATCATGAGAACGATAAAATTGCGGACCATATTTATTTTAATTTATTTTTCCCATTTTACAGCAGTTTGACACCACTGAATTTAAACACTCTGTATACAGGGCGTCTCTAAAAAGTGCGGAAAAAATACTACCACAAATTCCTGAGCTTAAGGGGGTTTTGTGTTGTGAAAAATCAGAATTGGCCCCAAACTTAATTTTAATCTCATGAGGGTATACCACCTCCGATATCTTGCACACATTAAAAACAAAATACCTTTTTATATAATACCCTTCTGTACCTTTTTTCAACACATTTTATGTAAAAAAAGGAAATGTGATGACGAAAGATGATTAAATTTTTGTGTGCTTTTTACTGGAAAAATATTATAAATTATTACAAATGTTTTTGGAAACCTAAAACTTATTATATGTTATTATAAAGTTACACCCCCTTAACAATATTATTTTTATTGTAATAAATAAACTAAAATGTCAGCTTGTTTGGTTAATTCGGCAGTATTCTAATCAGTAATCCGATGATTATTATGTCATATGATATACAGGGTACGACAATAGGTATGATTTTTAAAATGGAATACCCTGAATATTATATCACCACCAAAAATCTTTTAAAATGCTTTAAAAAAATACTACATTTGATGTGTCTATCTCAATTATTTTCGGAAATATGACCATCCAAATCTGAAAAATAATTTTAATTTATTCTTAGAAGCGTAATAGAGATACATCTTCCCAACTTTTTTTATTTTTTAACGTATAAAATAAATAAAAAACACTGTTTTGTTGGATAGATTCTGTAGAATTTATATCTTTCATCAGAATGCTTTTATCTTTTAGGATATACAGTGTAGGACAAAACATATTAAATTTTAAAAGGGAAAACCTTGTAAATTATAAAAAAATCTTGTATCTGTCCTTACACTCAGAAGTAGCAAAAAGTAGGAAGGCAATTGTAAGTACAAAAACTGATAAAGAAAAAGGTAAAAAATCTTTGACAAAAGTAGCAAGACTGCATCGGAAACACAACAATAGCTCTTATTATTTAAACTCTTTTACTTTTTTAGTAAACAAGGCTAAAAATAAACTAAGTAGATTAAATGTTGTATTTTTATGTTTACTTAAAATACATTTTCAAGCTTCTTATTACCCCAATAGAAGTCGTCATATCCTTTTATAATTTTGCGTACATGTAGTTTGGAGTATCTACTTTAAAATACACAGCATGAGCCATTAAAATTTCAAAGTTGCTTTTTGGCCAAAATAATGGATTTCTATCCCTTAATGTATCGGCGCGTCGCTGTAAAGGATAGCGGCGCCTTTGTATAAAATAGTCCGATTGCAGGCAACCTTTTTTATGTTTTTTGTATTATTTTCAAAGGGTACTGAATTTGCGCTTTTAAAATGTTCTTACTATACCTAAACGTAGAGTTTTTGCAAAAACCTAAAATTAGTGGTTTTTTGAATTCACCTTTCATACACATTCATCATTGTTCTTGTGCTGCTTCTTTATATGTTATCTGATTTAATTTAAAAAAGTAATGACAAGAAACATTCCTAATACCTTCTTTTTAATTCAGTACGTGCTTAAATTAAAGTCATTAAAATGGATCCACACGCATATATGCGGCTTGACCTTTACGCACGTCTATGTCCCACAGGACGCGTCTGAATACAAAGAGAGGTACACAAGCGTGAATTATGGACACATAAACTTAGCCAGGGGAAACGACTTCCGAATATCAGCTGAGGCCAAGTCCCCTTAATTATGGAAATTATTGAGCTTTTGTTCGGAAGTCCATAAAGCCAGTGAAGTGTAGGCCGAAGATAGTTTTTATTGACTGGACATTTGGAGCAGTGTGAGAATATTGATGTTGGGGGATGAAGTTTCGAAAATGCTGAATGTTGCTGATGATACATTGATAGGTGGTTGATAAAGTATTTGTCCAGGGCTGAAGCTTTTAAAGGAGGTAAAAAGTGAAAAAAAATTATAGTAAAATGAAACCTATTTAAAAATGCAGGGAATAAAGTATAAATTAAAGGAAAAATAAACTACCGGCGATTTAAGGTCGGAAAGGGTGAGAGAAAAGGTGTTAAGTATAAAAACTACGGGTTTTCTAGATTTTTGGCCACACTGCAAGTCCTATGGAAAAAAAGTTAAATGGCAAATTTGTAGGCAATGTAAAGATTTACATTGTATAGACTGTTCACGGATGGAGTTAAAAAGAGGACAACAAAACCAGAAATTTCATTTTTCAAGAAAAAAGTAATCCTTTATAAAAAAATTTGCATGTAAAAAATAGGGTTCACAAAGAGAAAATGTTAATTTTATATACAGGGTTTGCCAAAACTTAAAAAACATTTTTGTCCAAGAGTAAACTACCTGTATTTTTAATTTTTTAGCAAAATGTCATTAGAAAAAATTATTTAGAATCATGTTTGTAATCGATAAAAACAATAAAACAAAATTTTATTAAAACCCATAATTTGTTGCAAACTGGCGTTTAAAATTAAAAAAATGTGTTTTGTAGGACTTTGGAGAAAGCAGGTGTTTAAAAAGCAAGTTATAAAAGTTTTTTAGGTCATTTTATTATAAAAATTTAAAATAATTAATTTTTGATAACTTCTAAATTAGTTTGATGAATCTTTTTAATACCCCTGTAACTTGAATAAAATTATTTAAAATGATAAATAATTTTTTAAATGACAGTTTGCCTAAAAGTAAAAAATAAAGGTGGTTTATTCTTGTAGAAAAATCTTTTTTTTAGAGTTTGCGAACCCTGTATACAAAATCAACAATTTTTTCTTTTAGAATTCCATTTTTTTACAGGCAAAAATGTTTATGAAGAATAACATTTCTTCGAAAAATTTTGTGCTCTTGCTAACCCCTTTCGTAGACAGTCTGTATATACGCTTTTTTACATAACCTTAAAATTTATGTGCAAAATTCAGATAACCAAGTTTTTAGTTTTTTATTTTTATCTTTTACAAAAAATAAATTATTTTTACAAAAAAAATTTGAAAACATATCTTTGCATGTCCCAAATAAACTGTATTTTTTTTGTTAAAATATTTATTTTTTCACATTATTTTTACTTAACCCTTATTTTTAATCAAAAAATCACGTGTCAAAATATCAGCATTTTCCAAAAAGTATGTGATCGTTTTGTTCGTTGAAAATCTCTACTTTTTAATGGTGTAAAAATTACAATGGTAAATGTTCTTAAAAAATGGAAAAAAAACAGATCCGATTTTTTAAGTCATTATTAGACCAGGAGGTCGATAATTTTAAAAATAAAAAAATAATAGAAAGATAAAAACCATGAGAAAATACCAAAAATAAAAGGAAAAATAAATAGCAGGCGATCTAAGGTCGGGAAGTGGAAAGGCGTGAGCTTTTAAGGGTAAAAAACGGTTTTTGTTGAATTCCGGCAAACTAACTAGTTCTGTGAAAATTTATATTTTGAGAAAATTTACTGTGATAATATATATTTTATACACCATCAAAAAGTAGAGATTTTAACAAAAACAAAGCTAACCCACTTTTTGAAAATGCCGATATTTTGACCGAAAATAATAATAATGTGTAAAAATAAATATTTTAAATTCAAAAAATGTTAATATATTTAAGACAAATAATGGTAAGATTTTAATAAATTTTGTAAAAAAATATTTTTTTGGTAAAAGATAAAAATTAAAAACCAAAAACTTGCTTTTTAAAATATTTTACATACATTTTGAGGTTATGTAAGGAAAGTATAAATACAAAAGTTGTAGATCTTTCACCTAAAACTTTTGGAAATTATTGAAATTTTGTTCGGAAGTCCAGTGAAGTGTAGGCCGAAGATGGTTTTTATTGGCTGGACATTTGGAGCAGTGGTTAATGATTGGGGATAAAGATCTTGAAATGCGGAAAGTTGCTGATACATTGATAGTTGGTTGATAAAAGTATCACAACAATAGTGGCGACCATCAGTCACTTTTTCCAGCCGAGGCAAATTTTGGGGCAATTAGTAATGTGACAAGCATATTTTTTCTACTCGTGTGCGAAACAATTCGCTTTACCGCATGCATATGAAAGAGTCGTTTTTCCGCACTATTTCGGAAAAGTACAATAATATCAAACCATAGTTGCAATAAAGGGTTTTTATGAACTTCGTAGTTAAAAAGATTTTGCCTTGGCCAACTTAAAGTGAAAGAAACACATTCTGCGGACACCAATATTTACACAACAAAAAAAAATTCTTTTAACAGCTATTAACCTGTAAAATGCCACAAATAATTGTATATTTACCATCAATATTAATAAGTAGAAGTAGGGTACAAAGTAGCATTGTTTTGAAATAAAAAAATAAGAATTAAATTTTGGTTTTATGTTGTTCTTACGCTCTTAGAAAAAGTTTAGCGTTCGTAACACGTGCCAAAAGTGCCTTTTCCGCACTTGACTGCTTAACCGAATTCCGCTACGCATCGTTAGGTCAACGAAGGTCACTAGTTAGAAAATATACAATTTTGTCGCACCTAAAAAGTTTATTACAGGTAAGTTACAACGTTGTTCGAGTGGACGCTTCATTTATTGAACTTATTACTTCTTGTTGAAACATAAACATGGGGAATTGTCCAGTATAGTTCCCCCACTTACGGTTCCCAACAGAGAAACTCGTTGTTCCGCGCGTATGCACCCCTATACGGTCCAACTGGATAGGCCCCGAACTACCCACTTTATTCGTTCTTTTATCCCTAGAGTTTCTAGATTGTGGCACCTGCTGCCTGCGGAGGTCTTTCCTTCCCCTCCCTCCAAATCTTCAACTATTTAAGTCCCGTGTCAACAAACTCCCTTTTACCTTGCTTAAGACACCCACGGTACGTTAGTATTTAGGCTTTAAGCCTTCGTGGTTTGTCCAAAGATAAAAAAAATGGGCGCATTACGAAGATTTATAATTACCAAATTTCAAATGTTCTCAAGAAAAATAAATCGGTACCTGACAAACGAACGAAAGCGAGAAAACTTTTATTAGAATTTCATTTTTTCCTTTTAAAGTACAGACGGAAAAAACATATAACAAAAAAATAAAAAAGGACCTGAAAATATAAAAAAAAAACTCTCGTTTACTTGACTCTATACGGTCTAACGGTAGGATTTCGTTATTCTGTATTCTTTATTAATGGCTAGTTTGTTAACTTTAAAAGACCCTTTTGAAGTATGAAATAAAATTGTTAAAACCTGAAACCCCATAGTGCTATGTCCTTTGAAAACATTTGATTTATTTCCGCAAAACTTTAATAACAGTTTTACCAAGTTCTGCTGGAAAATCCTTGCAAAGAAATTTTTATTTCTTTTGTAAGTCGACCAGTGGTGCCTCTAACAGGGAGGGCTAAAAATATTGTAGACGAAAAATAACGCACATCATACATTATGGACTCTTTGTTTGACCTCCGAACAGTGCGGACGTGCGTAGAGGACTACAAAGTTCTTCCTGAAGTGGCGGCTAGAGGTGTACGAACGTTTTTACTATCGGGGATCAAGGAAAGATTCACGTTAAATTGACGGCATCTTTCTTCTGGATCTAAGCGCTGTGAGCGAAGATTCCTATAAGCTGATGGTATCCTGTTTGGTGGTGAACCCGAGGTAACGTATGTCCTAAAAGTTTTGGCACAAAACTCATTGTCTTTAATTTTAACAAAAACAAAATAATATCAAGTTGCCTTTGAAAACAAAAGTTTTTTACTTTATTTATTGTCAGTTGAGATTTATTTATTTGGAAGTTTTCGCTTTAAGATGTCGTAAAAATTAGAAATAAGAAAAAGTATCTACAAAGTTAGTTGGGCGGATACCCAAAGCTGAAATCTGTCGAATATTCCAGAATGAAAACATTTCACGCAGAACCATTTATAGAACACTAGCGGAGTGCGAGCAGGGAATACCATGTCTAAATCTCCGAAAAAGTGGAGAGACCACGTGCATTTACCGCACAGAGGTCAGAGAGATTGGTGAGAAGAGCAAAAAACCAGATTGGAATGTCAACGAGGAGACTGGCTAGGCAATACAGATCTTCTAAGAGTACGATATCGTTGGAATTGAGGAGGAATGGTCTTAAATATCGAAAGAGACGTAAGTACCCCAAATACTCTCAAGCGCAGCTTCTTCGTATACCAAGAAGTTGTCGTCAACTGAGGCGGGTGCCAAAACTTTTAGAACATACGTTATTTCTCAAATGGCGGGAAATAGATGGGCGTGCCATAGGAACTGTCAGTAGTGAAAGTGAAGGTTATACGTAACACCAGTAGCAGATCTTGGTTTGACAGCCGACAATTTATGCATTGCATCGATTGTTGAATTGTTTGTTTTTGGAATTTCTGGGAGCTACGAGCTCGAATATCTAGATTTTCCGCCGACGAAGCCCTGGAAAGCATAGTCTGGAAGGGGGAGTGGTGGATTGGACCTGAAGGGACCAAAACCAAGAAAAAAAATAGAAATAGAATAGATCATACAGTATGATTTAGGTGGGTATATTCTAGTTTTCTTAGGCAAGAATAAATTAGATTCTCGATTGTAATGCATGAAGGCAGTTCTGAAATTTTATATGGGTGCCATGTGTCAAAAACTTTTACAGTGCAAAAAAGGTCCTTACATTTCTTTTTGCTTGATAGCAAAAGCTTTTGAACAGTTTTGAAAGACAAGCCCAAAAAATATCAAAATTATTCTGTGCATTATTTCACCCATTTGAGAAAATAGTATATTTCCTAACTAGTGCTGAAAGTGCAACTTTTTCGAGTTCGGTCAAGCAGTAAAGTGCGGAAAAAGCACTTTCGGCACGTGTTAGAAACGCTATTTTTCTACGAGCGTAAAGAAAACATTAAAACCAGAGACAAAAATGAGACGAGTAACTGGTCCTAACAATTTGTCCATTGTATTTATCACTTTCTGGTTTAACGCAAGTTCCAATAAATATATCTTTGTCTTTCATCATGGCAGGCTATCGTAGATGGAGCAATCGTCGCTTTGCCCTGGTTGCCAAGTTGTTTACAATTTCTGCATGTAAACTTTAATGTACCTTTTTGGCTCGCATCTAATTAAGAGAAAGAAAATATACCATGAATCGAATATTTTTAACTTGACAAACGTTGCCGCAGGCAGTCACGCCGAAATGTTATTCGATATTTGTGTTTGATATTTTTCAATGGCCGATTTGTTTGGACAGTTTGTTTACATTTTCTGTGATTTATTGTGTTTCGTGGTTTTTTACCTTTAATTGGACTTTGAATATTGACTTTTATTAGTGATCACAGTGTATATATTAAATTTGTGCTTTTCCACTCCAAGATAACTTTGACATGGTAATCTGAAAGAAAAAATCTTTATAAAAACCAAATAAATTACATTTTTAATTAGGTGTGTGTAATAATTGAACTAAACCCCAATATTTTATATTAATAGGAAATAAAAACAAGTACCTAATATTAAGGGCACAGCTATATAATTTGAATTTGGCGGGCAAATGATAAAGTCGACTCACGCGCCATCTGCGTTTACCTTCCTTGAAGACATACAAGGAAAGCCAAGCAGCTACCTCTCTCTCGGATAAATTATTTACATTTAGTTGCTCGTCTTATTCTTGTCTCTGATTAAAACCACATTTTGTTACTTTCTTTTTATTATTTTATTACAATGCTATAGTAAACCCCATATTTATTTCATTTTGAAAGCAATGCCGCCAAGTACACAAAAAATGATAAAGCAAATACACCCTTTGGGAACAATAATTTATTGCAGCAAAAAATATTCAACCCGACGACTACGCCACGCGTTGCAGGTTTTATGGCACGCCAGAGACGATAGAAGAGGATGTTTTTTAAGTACGCGATACGTGTTTTCACAATATTTTTATTTATTTACCTAGAAAATATGAAGAAATGGATTAAGAAAGAAATGGCTTAAGTAAAATGTATGTGGGTGAGGACATTTTTCTTGCTCTTTAAAAAGTTTTTGATACATGGCACCTATGAATGTATGAAAATGAACCGTATAGGGATGCATACGCGCGGCACCACGAGTTTCTCTGTTGGGAGCTCCAAGAGAAGGGACTATACTGGATAATTCGTCGGAGCAGAAGCCGTAAAAGTATCTATAGAAGGGGGATAAATCTCCCACAGCTCGACGATGGGCAAGAGAAGGAAGTCTTTGAGTAAGTAAAGGATAATTAATAAGACGAACAGCCCTTCTTTGAATGGCATCACGAATGCTGAGGGTTGTAGGGGATACCATTCCCCAGATATTTGAACAATATTCCAGAGAGGGTCGAATTTGGAAC
This sequence comes from Listronotus bonariensis, assembly GCA_014170235.1. Classification (NCBI taxonomy): domain Eukaryota; kingdom Metazoa; phylum Arthropoda; class Insecta; order Coleoptera; family Curculionidae; genus Listronotus; species Listronotus bonariensis. Next base: position 9,369 of record JACEGR010009449.1, read on the forward strand.
ACATACAATGTGTATAAATTGGCTCGGAAAAGAAATCTAAGCTTTTTGAAGCCGGTGACTATAGATACAATGTGTTTATGCCAGTTAAGGTTATTCTCAAATGTGACGCCCACAAGGTTAAATGTGTCCCCGCTCTGCAAAACCTGGCCACTCATAAGCAAAGTGTTTGATGATTTTTTTCGCGACAAGGAACAGGACTGTGTTTTGGATGCATTAAATTGAACGAGAGTTTTGGCGCCCCAATCCAATATCAAATTGAGATCTTGTGAAAGTAATAGCTGGTCGTTATTATGATTCTTATAATTCATAAATATATACCTACTTATAGTTATATTATGTTTTTTTATTGCCAAAAATACCTAGTAAGTATAGTAAGAACATTTTAAAAGCGCAAATTCGGTACCCTTTGAAAATAATACAAAAAACATAAAAAAGGCCGCCTGCAATCAGACTATTTTATACAAAGGCGCCGCTATCCTTTACAGCGACGCGCCGATACACTGTGGAATAGAAATCCATTATTTTGGCCAAAAAGCAACTTTGAAATTTTAATGGCTCATGCTGTGTATTTCAAAGTAGATACTCCAAACTACATGTACGCAAAATTATAAAAGGATATGGCGACTTTTATTGGGGTAATAAGAAACTTGAAAATGTATTTTAAATAAACATAAATATACAACATTTAATCTACTTAGCTTATTATTAGCCTTGTTTACTAAAAAAGTAAAAGAGTTTAAATAATAAGAGCTATTGTTGTGTTTCCGATGCAGTTTCGCGAAGTCTCGCTACTTTTGTCAAAGATTTTTTTACCTTTTTCTTTATCAGTTTTTGTACTTACAATTGCCTTCCTACTTTTGGCTACTTCTGAGTGTAAGGACAGATACAAGATTTTTTTATAATTTACAAGGTCTTCCATTTAAAAATTTAATATGTTTTGTCCTACACTGTATATCCTAAAAGATAAAAGCATTCTGATGAAAGATATGGATTCTACAGAATCTACCCAACAAAACAGTGTTTTTTATTTATGTTATACGTTAGAAAATAAAAAAAGTTGGGAAGATGTATCTCTATTACGCTTCTAAGGAGAATTTAAAATTATTTTTCAGATTGGATTGGATGGTCATATTTCCGAAACTAATTGAGATAGACACATCAAATGTAGTATTTTTTTAAAGCATGTTAAAAGATTTTTTTGGTGGTGATATAATATTCAGGGTATTCCATTTAAAAAAATCATACCTATTGTCGTACCCTGTATATCATATGAGATAATAATCATCGGATTACAGATTAGAATACTACCGAATTAAACAAACAAGCTGACATTTTAGTTTATTTTGTACAATAAAAAATAATAATGTTATGGGGGTGTAAATTTATAATAACATATAATAAGTTTTAGATTTCCAAAAGCATTTATAATGATTTATAATATTTTTCCACTAAAAAGCACCTCATAATTCAAGTTATATTGGTAAGTTTCAGAATTTTGACCAAAAAATTAGGTTCTATCCCATAGTGCGATGACCAGCTGCATCAACCGGTATATCATAAAAGAAATAGAGCAAAGGCGACCGCAAAGACAAGCATGCCGATTTATTTGCTTTAAACTTTTTGTGATTTTTTTCTTATCAAAGAGCACCGAATTTACATTTTTAAACTGTTTCTTCTATAACTATGGTTACTGGCTATTGTTAGTAATGACGATGGCGGTGAGATGCTGCATAATGGCCCTCCCTAACGAGCCACCTCTGAGTTTTACCAGAAAATCCTTGGACTGAGGAGTTTTTATTTCTTTTGCAAGTCGACCCGCATTGATTAAAAGCTTATAATGCTTTTCAGCCATAAAATAATTAAAAATAAAAATTTAATCTATCCCGTCAAGTACATATAACAAAGAATAAGGAACAAAGGATAGTTTTACCGTTTCTCCGATAAGAGTTTTATGCAAGGTTTCTCAAAAAGAAAAACGAAAACTTTTTACGTGTTAAGTGCACATAATTATTTTAAAATCCGGGAAAATATACTACCTTCACTTAGAGATGGGGTCATAACGATAAATATTATTTAAATAAAAATTACAATTGTGGTAATAGTGGTGTTAAACAGAACAATAGATATACAGGGCAGCTGCTAAGGTATCTGAGATACTTAGGGATTGCGACATCGATGGCAACGAAACATCGATGTTAAACAACGATGGTGTTCTTAAACATCGATGGCACTATGTCTGTGCCATCGTTGTTTACCCTTTTTAATGGCGGGGATGATTTAATTGCCAAAATGACAATATTTGGTATCCAAAATTTTTTAAAGACAAAAAAAAGTCTTACCGTTTTTCCAAACTACTACATGTTGGTCCTACTTTTTCCCTACTACACTACATGTTTTTCCTATTAAACTATCAGAAGAAAAATACTAAAATTAGTCGTTCTTAACTCTTTCTAAATAACCCAATGTTAAAAGAAGACATCAATGTTTCGATATTCCACCATCGATGGCAAAACATCGACCATACATCAACCTAACATCGATGTTTTCATAAGATTGATCACGCATCCCTACTTCGGATAGTTCTATGACTAATTTTAAGCAAAAATGATTTTAATTACTATTTCCTAAGTTCCAATGGTTTTTGAATTATCTTTGTTTGAAATTTGAGGCTTAAAAGAAAATGTGATTCATCTCATATTATTTTTTATTTTTATAAAACACGCTGCAAGAATCTTCTAAATTATTAGGCTTTTCCATTGAATTATTAGGTATCTTCACATGTCCCCACATGAAAGCGGGTTAAGATCTGGAGATCGCGGTATCCAAGCGATAGCCGATAGCACCACCACGACCTATCCATATAAATTCAAAACAGAAATAATGGCGGCACTTGATTTTCTTAAAAAATCTTCTCTGGCTGCCATTTTGAATAGAAACACCCTGTACGATATATCATTGAAAAGGGAATTTTATACACAATTTAAAATAGGGAAGGTAATGGTACTTCCGGTTAAAACCGGAAGTGATTTTGAGGTCCTCATAATGACAAAAAATGGTAAATTATGCTATAATAATACTGTAAAATTTTATTAGTCTCTCTTAGAAACTATAAAAAATTGGGGGTTACAACATCCTCTGTCACCCGCTGTAAGGTCTGCTGCTTACGGGCTCTTGGGCTAATATTATTTTAAAAGTAGGGTAGGGCGGGGCTAGTTGAGCAATTTTTCACTTGATCGGTTATAGCTCCTCAAAAATAAGTCTTAATGGCCTATGATGCATACTGATGGATTAGCAATTTATCTTTTATTAATAGTGTCCATAGTAATTTCTTTCTAATAAGTCGAATTTAGGAGCTACATCTATTTTAATGTAGATAGTCAAGTATGCCCAATGTACCCCATAGGTGAGGTAAGTTGAGCAAGGGTATGGGGCTAGTGGAGCACTTAGAAAGTATAGTCAAATCATGGCTTGAATATTAGATACGTTTACAATAAAAATACATTTTGACAATTTGCTTTTTATATTTATCATCTTATAGTGACAAGACAACAAATCTTATTAATAAAACAGCAACGTACCTAGCTTAGCTTAACTATTGGATTTAATATCTATCAATTCATCTTCGTTTTTTAAACTTTTTAAGCAGTTTTATCTTGCTTCTCTTGTAATACCTTCTGTATCTGTTAAAATTGCAGCTTTTTTTGGACCAGCCTTTGGGTATGGTCGAACTATTTCCAGAGAAAATTTATAAGTTAGATAGGTCAGCTCGTTCACTTTGTTGCTTGTATAAAGTTCGGGTTGCAGCCTCTTTTAAATCCTGAGGAGACTCTGGTAGTCTTACTGTTATAAATCCGTATCCTAAAAAATAAAAAAGTAAAACATTTTATACTTAAAACCGTGGGGTTAGTTGGGCAACTGTAGCTCAACTAACACCAACCTGAAATTAAAAAAAAAAGTGAATTTATTAAAAAACCGGTTTGAATTGTATTCAAAATCCTTATACATATTAAAACTGCAATAAATTTACTTAAGATTAACACTTAACTAATTGAGAACGGAATACATTTAACTATTACAGATAAAATTTTCCGGCTTGCAATAATTTTACTTTTTAATCACAAAATAAACAATGCGCACGAATACTTTTCTCGATTGCCTCGTCACCACTAGCGGTTGCACAATCAGTTCCCCTCGCGCGTCTCCTTCTTTGCGCTATTTAATGCTTTTGCGTGCGGTCGATAGTTTTTGAGATATTTTGATTGTCCAACTTACCTCTATGCTCAACTAGCCCCGCCCTACCCTAATTTAGGATATTAATAAATTATTATCAGTATAGAGACATTTTGCACCTCTTAAAATAACAGACGTTTTTTAGCCTTCTTATGGTTATCGTTATTAAACATAACGATTACGGCAGCAGTTTTAGACAGAGATTTTGCGGCCTCTTTTAAGAAATTTATTTTGCGTCTGCGCTTTCGATACATAACCCTATTTTTGCCTGTGGTTCACCGATTTTAAAGTTAACGAAAAATCAGTATTTACTCTTATTCTTCATAAGATATAAATTGATATTTAAATATATGCAAACACTTCTGTTGATTTCGTTTTTTAAAGTAGATGCAAACAATACAGTATAAGCAAAACACAAAAAGTAAGGTTAGGTTTGGTAGTAGAATAAATAGCAAGTGTGCCAGATTGTAACATCTAAATTAATTACTGATTTAGAATATCCGTAAAAGTGCAAGTCCGTTTTAATTTCTTAACACTATTTGATTTTTATTACTGCTATAAATTTTTCACTAATTAGAGCCTATGTATAAATGATATTTTAATTAATACGGTATTAAAATTTTAACCTTTAAAATAATTGATATTAAAATTTCTACAATCCGGCAACCACGCAGTTTAACAATAACGATAACGATAGGGATAAGCTTTTCGGTATTCATCCGTAATTAAAGGAGTCCGGTATGTTTAATAACGATAACGGATCATGTTTGCGTTACTGCGCAGTCTCAGAATAACGTTAACCACAACGGAATTACAAAATAAGAGGTGCAAAATGTCTCTATTATTTTAAAAGTAATTTATGATATTAATAAATTATTATCAGTATCTTTGGTAAAATGGTTTTTTAAAGCGTACTTTAAAGAGAGAAGAAGTGACAAAAATAAAAATAAACCAACGTAAACATGCAAACCGTCATCGGCAACCGCCAACTAAAAACTTAGAATGCTTCATAAATCCAGAATATCCAGAACAGTAACAAAGTGCCAAGTTGAACTTAACCTCGATACATCATCACCACGAAAACACGACTTATTTAAATAAGATTTATTTTAATATATTTTTTATCACTTATTCAAGGGACTTTGACAAATCGCATTTTTTGTTATGCTCTGCTTCAGTGAATTCAGCCCCCGGCTCGGATGGTCTTTTGATTTATTTATGACCGTTCGACCGAGGAATATATTTTAGAATTTTTATGGGCATTAGGGATTTATTTTTCGAAATGCATCTTTTTTAAATGAAAATATTTTATTTTAATGGCTTCGGAGTGTCAAAACATTGGCTTTTAATGAATTAATTAATTTAATTTATTACTTTTTATTTATCTAAGGCGTTTGGTTGCTTTTTTGAAAAAATAGCTCGAAAATTCCAATTACTAAATTGAGGAGTTTGCTGCAAAAAGGATGTAGCTTCCATTTTTGTAAGTTTTGGGAAATTTTTAAGCTTTATTATTTTTCCTGGCGGAAAAAATTACCATTTTATCTTTAATACCAGGTACTAAAATGTGAATTTTCAAAAAAATTCTTTTTTTCCCGAGTATATTACATTACAAGTGTGGAAAATGACTAATTTCACACGAGGTGGGAATATTGTAGCACGAGGCGTTAGCCGAGTGCAGACAAACCCACGAGTGTAAGAAAGTCATTTTCACACGAGTACTGTACACTATTTTCCTACGACCACAAATTATTCACCAAAAAATAAATAAATTAAAGTTTGTCTGTTCAGAAAAAATAAAAAACAATTGAGAACTTTGCAACACTAGGGTGATATTTACTTTGCAACACTAGTGTGATATATACTTTTCCTCACTGCTATATTATACTGTTTTGACAATATTTTTACATCGAAAATCACCTACCTAGAAGCATTATATAACTTTTATCATTTTGGAATTTAAAAAGGCCCTCACTTAATAAAAATTGTATGGTTTTGTTAGGTAATAACGCTAATAGTTTAATACGGTTTTCTGCTATTATAAGTGTTTTTAAAAATTATCGATTCTTACATATTTTAGACACTCTTCTAAATAAAACGTAAGTGGTGCATATCCAAAATATTCCGTTTTTAAAAAATATCAGTAAATAAACTTACGGGACCGGGGAGTGAAAAGGGGTGCTGGGTGGGGTAAAATTGGTAAAACGAGTTAATGAAACTGAACATCACATATAAAATTAAGTAAAAATAACAGTTTTCCTCATATTTTTAAGAAAAAATATAAAAAATATGAAAATTGTAAATGCATAACCTAAAGTCCTAAAAGTAAGGAAAAAACGACTACCAAACGTCAGTTACCATGCAAAATATGGAAAGCATTTGGCAACGTCGGAAGGGTCTGATTCTATTTATGAATGGATAAAAGAAAGTGGATTCATAAAGTGTGTATTAGCCTTAGGTTTAATTAGGGATTAAAAAAAAGATTTAACTAGTTGTTTGAGTACACGAAGAAAGAGGAAGGAATTTGATCTATAGGCTTTTTTCTCTGGCGCTTTAGGTCGAACGGTCAAGCGGCAAGGCTGCCTCTATAAGTACGTGCTCAAAGGTAGAAGGGAGATTTTTAATTTGATCTACTTACCTGACAACACTGTGCCAGTCAGTGAAAGTTGTTTTTGTGGTTATGTCTATTTTTGTTTATGTTTTTATTTTTTCGTAAATTTTAATAAATATAAAATAAGATGATTTTCGCTAATTTGGGTTCTACCGTTTAAGGTAAATAAAAAGTTTTTTACTGTCACTACAATAAATATGTCACTTGCAAAACCAATAGCAGTTTTAGAATGACATCATAATATGTATCACACCAGTGTTGTAAAGTACTTTGCAACACTAGTGCTGTAAAGTACTTTGCAACACTAGTGTGATATAACGCATTTTCTATGCATGAAATCAGTGTGCTATTTGCTATTTTCACAAGTGGTCGTAGGAAAAATTAATTTGGGAGAAAAGTTTACTATTTTTATAATAGTACAAGTATGTATAAAAGAAGATGTTAACTATAAAAATAACCTTTTTCCACGACCGTTAAAAAAATGCTGTTTTTTAAATCGTTAACATAAAGTTAAAGTACTCCATTCTAGGACACTACATAAAGTGTTAGAAAAAGTTAATTTTTTTCACTTCGAAGTTTTTTTTTCACACTTTGAATTAGTGTCTTGTTTCAATGCCTACTACAATAAAGGTAAATATCAATTTATGCAATGTAACAGTAAACGCGACATCAACTGAACCAAACGGTCAAGGTATATTTGATTTCGTCATTATTTCTTTTAGTTCATGTGTCACTAGTTTTAAAATTTGACTGTTTGCAAATAAATTTAATAGAAATTATTGATAATTACTAGTAATACTGAATTTAGATAACTAAGAAATTTATACTGTTTTAGTATTATTTGTACAAAAAGTAAGTCCATACAATTTTCTAAAATTAAATAAGAAATGCAGAGTTATCAGGAGGAGAATTGTCTCTTTTAAAAAAGGAGGCTGTAATTTTTTGTTGCAATATAATGGCTGTGCTGCAAAAATTAAAATTAATAGGTTTAGATAAATAAAAAATGTATAAAATGGTATTTTGCGAAATTTTTATGCGGTCATGGAAAAAATATAGTAGTAACACATGCATAAGGTGTATTTTTTTTACTCGTGGCTCGTGCTGTCAAACTTCCCATGTGTAATAAAAAGTATCACAAGTAGTCAAAACAGCAAACAGTCACAGAAACGCTGATTGTGGAAGAAAGAATGTTTTTTTTTAAATTAAGCATTTTGCATGTTTGATATTATGAAAAATAAAAGGTACTTGTCTCTTAAGCAAAATAAATTTTTTAACATACCTCGTATACCACTGCAATAAATTAATATCTAATAATTGCATTTTGGTTTGTAGATCCCGCATTATTTTTTATAGAAAATAACTTTTTTCGTGAAATTTTTATTAAAAAAGTTTACATATGGTTCGAACTTAAGTGGACAAATTTATAAAAAGTCAAATATTGTAACAATAAACCAATTTTTTTACGAAATTAAAAAAAACTAAAACCAGCTTAAACTTTTCACACTCTGTATCTCCGAAATCATCCACTTTTAAACTTACGTAAATTTTGTTGAATCGTGAAATTTTTTGCCTCTGGAACGATTTATTGACTTTAATTTTGGCAAAAGACAAACATGTACTTTTCTTTTTACTCTCGTATTTTTATGATTCAAATCTAATACGTATTTTTGTCTTTTTATGAAAAAAAATAGTAATTTATATAACAAGTGCATAAAGTATTTTATGTTTTACCCATCTATTATTGATCTGTAATACCTTAGAAACGGAATATGTTATGGTAGCAATAATACCTGCTATCACACCTAGGCATTATAAGCGGGCATTATCAACGATCTGGCGTGTGCTCGAGTTTCTAATCTTGAATCGGGTAAGGCCCGATATCCTTTAGCTCAAACTTTCCCTTGGGTTCTTCAACTAAATTTATCTGCTGTTTGTACCGGTCCCCATCTAATAATTCCTATGTCGAATTCTTTGACTTTCTTTCAACAAGATCGATAGCATAATTTCTCAGTTTCCATCGGCTGAAGTAATCATGTGTAGCGACTTCAATGTCCATAATAAGGATTGGCTGGGCTCTTCAAAAAACTGACCCCCAAGGCAGAGCAGCCGAAATCTTCGCAGATCAGTAACTCTCTTACCAACCTTATTATGAAACCCACCTACTTTCCTAGAGTCCCAAATCATAGTTCAAATCCCCTAGATCTCTTTCTTACTACAAACCCCGAACTCTATGAAACATCTGTCACAGCACCCCTAGGTCGCTCAGATCATGGCTTAGTTACTATATCTTACCCTGCACATCCCGAGGTAAATGAATACATGCCACCACGCACCGTATGGCACTACAACTCAGCCGACTGGGATGGCCTAAGGGACTTCTTCGCCACTTACCCCTGGAATTCCATCTGCTTTTCTTCTCGTGATCCTTCCCAAATTTGCAATCAACTTACTGAATCAATTCAATTGGGCATTGAAACCTATATTCCACACACCATCAAAAACCCCAAAAAATCCAATAACAAACCCTGGTTTTCCAAATCTTGTGAAAAAGCCAGAACTTTAAAAGTTCAGGCTCACAAGAACTTTCTACAGGATCCTAGTCCAGAAAACCGACAGGCCAGCATTGAAGCAAGAAACTACTACAATCAAACAATTTCTGAAGCCAAAGACTCCTTCGACAATCGTATCAAAAACAAAGTTCTTTCTTGCTCAAATGGTAGCAAATCCTTCTGGTCCTTTGCGAAAAACATAAGTAGGAATTTTTGTGCCAGTTCTTTTCCACCACTAACTTTGGAAGATGAAATTATTTCTACTGCTAAAGGGAAGGCAGAACTATTTGCCAAACAATTTGCTGCCAATTCAACCCTTGACCCTCCCGTAAATCATCCAATTCCAACGGTTACCCCAGTTCCTCATAAAATGCCCGATATTATTTTTAAAGTAAAACACATTAAGCGTATCCTTTCCTCCCTTAACACCAAGAAATCGTCTGGGCTGGACGGCATACCAGCAATCGTTTTAAAAAAATGTGCTCCAGAACTTGCACCAATCTTAACTCGGCTCTTTCGAATTTCTTACGACACAGGTATCTTTCCGGAGAGCTGGAAGGCTGCGTGTTCAACCTATTCCCAAGAAAGGATCTAAATCGCTTCCATCTAACTATAGACCAATTTCAATTCTCTCAGTTCTTTGTAAAGTAATGGAAAAATTAATTAATTCACAAATTCTTAAGTACTTGGAAAAACACAAAATTTTGCACGACAGGCAGTATGGATTTCGCCACAAAGATCTACAGCAGATCTTCTTTCCTTCGTATCACACTGTTGGAATAAGTCTCTTGAGTTTCTAGGTGAGTCCCAGATCGTTGCTCTTGATATATCCAAAGCTTTTGACCAGGTCTGGCATGCAGCACTTCTTAATAAACTTCCCTCCTATGGTCTTTCAACTAAACTCTGTACTTGGCTCTCTAGTTATCTATCTGATCGACGTATATCAGTTATTGTGGACGGCCATTCTTCAAGCTTTCACCAAATAAATGCTGGAGTCCCTCAGGGCTCAGTTCTGGCACCAACATTGTTTCTTCTTCACATCAACGACCTTCTCTCGTCCACAACTAATTCCATTCATAGTTTCGCCGACGATAGTACCCTTCACTCCAGTTTTCAGGTTCCTAAACCCATCACTAAACCTGACTTGGAAAATAAACGCAGAGCGATGCAGATATCTCTTTCTCAGGATCTTAATTTAATATTGGATTGGGGCGCCAAAAATCTCGTCCATTTTAATGCATCCAAAACACAGTCATGTTCCTTGTCGCGAAAAGAGTCATCAAATACTCATCCTCTACTTATGAGCGGCCAAGTTCTACAGAGCAAAGACACCTTCAATCTCGTGGGCGTCACATTTGAAAGTAACCTTAACTGGCATAAACACATTGTATCTATAGCCACGGCAGCTTCAAAAAGCTTGGATTTCTCTTTCGAGCTAAAAGTATTTTTCCGCTTCTAATTTATACACTTTATATGTTTCCCAAATCCGACCTCCCTTGGAATATTGTTCTCATATCTGGGGCATGGCGTCCCCAACAACCCTGAGCATTCTTGATTCTATTCAAAGAAGAGCTGTTCGTCTCATTAATGATCCTTCACTTACAGAAAGGCTTCCCTCTCTTGCCCATCGTCGGGCTGTGGGCGATTTATCGCTTTTTATAGGTACTTCCATGGCTTCTGCTCTGAAGAATTGACCAGTATAGTTCCTCCACTCACGGTTCCCAACAGAGAAACTCGTGGTTCCGCGCATATGCATCCCTATACGGTCCAACTGGACGGGCCCCGAACTTCTCACTTTGTTCGTTCTTTTATCCCTAGAGTTTCTAGATTGTGGAACCTGCTGCCCGCGGAGGTCTTTCCTTCCCCCAAATCTTCAAGTATTTAAGTCCCGTGTCAACAAACTCCCTCTTACCTCGCTTAAGACACCCACGGTACGTTAGTATTTAGGCTTTTAGCCTTCGTGGTTTGTCCAAAGGCCCGCTTATAATGCCCTAATGCACTAATATGGAAATTTTATTGCTTATCCAATTTTATTTCTCTCACAATAAAGATCAAGTTTTTACAAAAAATAATTTTCTTTAAACAATATTAAAAATTAAACTTTATTTCCAAAATAAAAAATTACAATTTTGAAATGTCCCGGAAAATGTAGCTGATCCCACTATAGAATGGGACTGTATTTTTCCGACTAAAAATAATAAAGTTTGTTAAACATATGTATTAAAATAAAATCAATAACTTACCAGTTCCGGAAAATATGCCATTAAAATTTCGGTTATTTGAAGAGTTGCGTTCGCATCTTTCCAAATACCAAATATGCCATACCCCCGATCATACTGTTGCCTTGATTTAACTGGCAAAAGATTTTCGGTCGCTTTTATGGCCTTTTCTCTTATATTTTGTGGAATTTCTTCCATTTTGAGCAAATCGTTAAATAAAAATGCCAACTGACTAACTGATAGAAACATCAAAGTCAAACTTAACACCAGTCATTATCTACTTACGTATACAGGTACAGGTGCAACTTATTTTTATATTGCGAATAAATAATGTAATTAGTCATTGAAAAACTCTTTTTGGGTAAAACATAAAGCATTGTATGCACCACGGGCTTTACTGGGCTATTTCAACCTTCAGGGCATTATAGTCCTAGTAACGCCCTTGATACATAAATAGCTATTTTTTGACGAATGGAAAATTTGACAGCGCGAGCCGTTGTCTAACGTGCGGCAATCCCATGAGTACAAAAAAGACTCTATGCATGTGTTACATACTATATTTTTTCCACGACCGGATAAAAATTTCTTTGAATTCCATTTTATACATGTTTTATTTATCTAAACTTATTAATTTTAAGTTTTGCAGCACAACGATTATATTGCAACAAAGAATCATAGCCTCCTTATTTTTTAAAGACAATTATTCTCTTCATACCTATGCATTTATTATTTAATTTAAGAAAATTGTATGTACTTACTTGTCTGTAGAAATATTATTTAAACAGTATAAATTCCTTCCTAATTTCTTAGTCATCCAAATTCATTATTTCTATTAATTTTCAATAATTTTTATTAAATTTATTTGCAAACTGTCAAATTTTAAAACTAGTGACACATGAACTAAAAGAAATAATGACGAAATCAAAGGTAACTTGACCGTTTGGTTCAGTTAATGTCGCGTTTACTGTTACATTGCCTAAATTGATATTTGAGTTTATTGTAGTAGGCAATGAAACAAAACACTAATTCAAAATGTGAAAAAAGCTTCGAAGTGTTGAAAAAAGTTACTTTTTTAACACTTTATGTAGTGTACTAGAATGGAATACTTTAACTTTATGTTAACGATTTAAAAAACAGCATTTTTTTAACGGTCGAGGAAAACAAATATGTAATAATAATTTGGCTCTTACTATTTTTTTATTATTCTTATTTTATTATTCTGGGAGGTTGTTAACCTTCTTATTGTAAAAAGCTAACTAAAATTAAAAAAAAAATCTTTAACCCGTCATAAATAAACTTGCAAAACTCAGACAAATTTCTCTATTTTCACGTAATAATTACAAAATAATGACCTTTAATAATAATTAATATAACTATATTTTACAGAAGAATGGTTTTTAGATATTGTTATCCATATTAGGGTGGGCTTACGTAGGTGTTTTCACGATTTTAACGGTGAGAAAATTGCCAAACAGCCAAAGAAAATATAACGCAAAACTTATTAAATATTAGAGACATTTTGCACCTCTTAAAATAACAGACGTTTTTTGGCCTCCTTATGGTTAACGTTATTAAACATAACGATTACGACAGCAGTTTTAGACAGAGATTTTGCGGCCTCTTTTAATAAATTTATCTTGCGTCTGCGCTTTCGACACATAACCTTATTTTTGCCTGTGGTTTACCCATTTTAAAGTTAACGAAAAATCAGTATTTACTTTTATTCTTCATAAGATATAAATTCATATTTAAATATATGCAAACACTTCTGTTGATTTCGTTTTTTAAAGTAGATGCAAACAATACAGTATAAGCAAAACACTAAAAGTAAGGTTAGGTTTGGTAGTAGAATAAAAAGCAAGCGTGCCAGATTGTAACATCTAAATTAATTACTGACTTAAAATATCCGTAAAAGTGCAAGTCCGTTTTAATTTCTTAACACTATTTGATTTTTATTACTGATATAGATTTTTCGCTAATTAGAGCCTAGGTATAAATGATATTTTAATTAATACGGCATTAAATTTTTAACCTTTTAAATAATTGGTATTAAAATTTCTACAATCCGGCAACCACGCAGTTTAACAATAACGATAACGATAACGATAAGCTCTTCGGTATATAATATAAGTGAAAAAGCCCAGAATATATGTGTGTTAAGTGTTATAATAAGTTACCAACACCAATTAAAAAATAACGAGCCAAAGGGCATTTAAAATTGAAATTAAAAAATTGTCAATCAACTTAGAGCCTTACTGCATGGATGATTATTTTAATATGTAAGCTATTATAGACTTTTGTGTAATTAATTTATTAGTTTTTTGTGACGTCATTTCATTTTTTGTACCTAGAACAAATTATGAAATAAAGATTATTGTTATTATTATTATTATTATTATTCATCCGTAATTAAAGGAGTGTAGTAATGGTTAATAACGATAACGGACCATGTTTGCGTTACTGCGCAGTCTCAGAATAACGTTAACCACAACGGAATTGCAAAATAAGGGGTGCAAAATATCTCTATTCACATTGTACTTGAATCGAGAAAATTAAAACTACGTAAATATGCCATATTTCTTGATCTCTGGACATTTTCCCGTTTCGTTTAAATAAATGTCAAAATTAAGTATTAGATTTTTAAATTTATGCATGTACAAATTATGCTAAAAATACTTTTAATATTCGTTTAAAGAAACCCCGATATGATCTTGAAAAATTTAATCGCGAAATGTAGCCAATTAATGCAAAATATATTATTTTGTATGATCTTGATTTCTTGAGCATATAGTGCGTTATGATGAGATTTCGTCTATAAAATATGCCCACACAAGCAAGTAGTATGGAAAACGATGTTTATTACAAGTTGTGCTCGGGTGGTCTGATATTAGCTTTGTTCGCGGGTCTAGTAATGAACCGATTCTGAACCAGAACCGAACTGGTTTAGAATTAGTTTAAAGCGCATGTCTAGTTATTTATTAGTTCGGAATTTTTATTTACCGCGAACGATTTTCTATACAGCTGAGGATGTATTCTAACCTAGCCTTTTGGTTAGGATTTTTCATGGTTAAATTGGATAGGTACTACATAAAAAAAAATTAAATTCAAACAAAAAGGTAAATTGTTATACTGTCGAAAGCCACTCGAGGTCTCTCGGCGGAAGACGAGGGATTCCCTGCCTCCTCTCGTTTTTAACATAAGTATGTGTATTTAACTAAAGATAAAATTCAAACAACAAGAAATGGTAAAATCTTGTAATATTGTCTGTATATTTTTAATTAAATCTTTATTTATTTTATTGCATACATACATTCATACGGAATACAATTAAAATTCCTTTGTTTATATACGCTTACAATCACAAAAACATTAAAAAAAAATTCAACAGGTAAATTAACCCGCATAAAAAGGTGGCAAATCAGGTTACGAACTGATTCTATTGTAACCCGCAAAAACAGAACTGTTACAAAAATTCAGGATTTTACTAACCGCGAACGCTGCTTCTTTCACTGCGCATGCAAATAGTCTTAGAACTGGTTCAGAATCGAACCCGCGAAAAAAGCTATTATATGCTGTAGTTTTAAGTACTTTATTATTGGATCTTTATTAACCCAACTTGGCAATATTTACCGTTAATATTACCCTATCTTTGTCATCAGGAATTGATTCTTCGTTTTATTGATTTATTTAAAAATTTAGTTATCATTCCTCCATTGACTACTAGACAATAACTCAGACGTTCATAAAATTGTCTTCTTACATTGGCTAACTATTAAATTGAAATTTTATTGCATTCTGCAGAAATAGCATTTTTTAATTCATCTAAATTAGAGGAATTTTTATCCTTGTATATCATGCTTTTTAAATGGCCCCAGAGGAAGAAGTCATTTGGCGAAATATCAGGAGACCTGGCTGGCCAATTTATGGTGTGATGTAGGCCAATAACATTTCCATTAAAAGCATTGTGTAAATATTCCCGAACAGCCAGGGTATTATGTGCCAGACAGCCATCCATTTGGTACCTAATTTCTTGATTTTCCCTGTATACACCATTTAAAGCAGATAAAATTAGTTCTTCGAGTAGCTCCAAATAAAATTCTGCATTCAAATTTTGATTAAGAAAAAATGGTCCACATTTACTTTCTGTGGATATTGCGTCCTCGTTTCGACAAATCTGTATTGGTTTTCTTTGCTCCAGTATCAGTAATTTTAATGATTGGGTTCATTGTTTAACGTAAATGTGCACTCATCAGAAAACAAATATTTCTTAAAAATTCCCTGTCCATGTTTGCCCTTTCCATCATGTTAAAACAAAATTCCTGCCGTCATATTTCAATCCCATCCCTTAGCTCTTAATGTCTTTCATATTTGGATGAAATATATTTATGCCTTTTCAAAATCCGGAGCACTGTTGATTGCTCTTTTCCTATAATATCCTGAAGTTTTCTTGTACTCACCTTCCCTTCACTTTCTTCCACGTTCAATAAAATTTTCTAGTTTCTAACATCTCTTACATTTTCTTCTCTTTAATACTCCCTAGCTTCACATCTGCAGATATTTATCACTGTGCCTTTGGTCTCAAAATTTTTGATATTGTCTGTTATCGACTGTTGATTTTCCGGGTATCGGTCTATTCGGATACTGAGCAACGAACATGACATGTCTGACACCTTTTGGTAACTATTTCCTTGATAGTACCATTTAATCATCAATGCTTTTTCTTCAGTAGTACAACTCATGGTTAATCTTTTCGCTCTACGATTTTTTTGATAACAATAAAGCATTAAATTTCAAAATGACAACGTAATGTCACGCTAACTGGTATTTTCATTGTTGTTCATAAATATGAGGCGATAATAATGTAACAATTTTAAAAATATATTAGCATCTAACTAGCAAACGGGTTAACCGAAAAATCTAACCCGATATACATTTTAAATGGGGGCTTAAGCCCCTAAAAACGGTCGGCTGTTGATCGCCAATGATCAGCTTAAATAAAAATAACGTTTCCAATGTGTTTAAAAACACTTGCCAATGTTTATTAAAGATCGGAAAGCTGAATCAACATTTTTATAAAGACATCTTTACGATTCTGATAACAAGCAGATGGCGGTAGCGACGGGTAAGGCCACGCGCCCGTTGTATATCAGTCGTTTTTATGATAATGTCCATAAAATCGAATTGATATATTAAAAAACACTTTGTTGAAGTAATTTATGACGCGACGATATAAAAACAGCAAAAGCATCTTAGCCTACTAAGTTGTTTTGTAAATTAAAGTAGCATTTTAGTGGGTTGGTGAAATAACCTAGGAAAATAATATGTTATAATAGTGAAATCTTTATGGTTGTTAGGATTTTACTGCTTTTTAAGTGAGCATTAAAAAAATACTGCAGTTTTCTTTAAATATGTTATAACTGCTTTTTATGGATGCTTGTTTCCGCTTTTGTAAAGTATAGGAAATGCACGTAAATAATAAAGTAATGAAATTGGTTAGAGATTTTTAAGATAGTTTTAAAAGATGTGAAGCATAAGCTTGAATGTAATTTTACACTTTAGTTAGGTAAAACCTTTTTTGTTAGGTGGTTGTATCATTTTTATCGTTTTAG
>JACEGR010009450.1:0-26558 GCA_014170235.1 Listronotus bonariensis
TGCCACACACGTTCTTATACTATAACAAATAGAGAAATTAGGTAAGTATATATTTTTCAAAATGTCAAAATGTCTCAAGCAACATCATACAGTGCGAGTCTGTAACTTGGAATAAATTTAGTAAATCAAATTCCAATATTTTTTGAAAAAATGGTCATCAATTAGTATTTTCAGTTGCGGTCTTTGTCATAAAAAAATTAATTATACAGTTGTCCTAAACTAGAGATATGATGTCAAAGATAATTTTTTTAAATGGCAACCCTGTTTTTTTATAACTGTTTTTGAAGGGCAAATCAAGTTATACATAACTACTAATTTTTTTTAATTGCTTGTCGTTTCCAAGATAATTTAATAAACATTTTTTATTGACGTTTTGTACAAGGCGTGTGCAACCTTTGCGCACGCTTACCTAAAAGATAAAACGTTTAAATTTACCTTATGACTGGTAAGGTAGTGGGACACCTGTTAAAATTATTGTTAGGGTTGTCCTATTTTCCTTGTAACCGTGTAACATATTTGTCACTGTCATATTATTTGAAAAATAATTTTACCTTAAAATCAGATTTTTCTTAATTAAGTGTTTTTTTCACGTAATATGGAGCACACCAGTGAATCTAACGACCCTTTGGAAATAGCGAAGACAGCCTTTGGAAATAGCGAAGACAGCTGCAACTATATCATTGAGCTTATTACTTGAAAAATCGCGAGAAAGGTATGAAATGGCTTGGAAAGACAACAAAAATATTAAATTCTTCTCTGAAAATGCAGCGTTAGTCTATTTTGAAGAACTTTCAAAGAAAATATAAGTCATCCACTCTCTGGTCTAAATACTCAATGTTAAAAAGTACGCTGTTAAGTTAAAAGAAAACCTCGATCTGGGTAGTTACATAAAACTGGTTGCTTTCCTTAAAAGAAAATCAGAAAATTATGTTTCAAAGAAGTTAAATATTCTTACAGAAAAGGATTTTTTGTTTCCTATCTACTGCTTCAGACAAAAAATATTTGCTTGTTAGGGTATTATATATTAGATAATAATAATTTAATAAATTCGGAACTAATTTTACCTTTTAAGATCGCTGTGGCAATTGGATTAACAGGAGCTTGTAGGCGGGATGAGCTCTGTAGATTAACGATTAAGGATATCAGAGACTTCGATTTTGCATTACTCGTGAAGATAAAACACACAAAGAATAAATTTCCTAGATCGTTTACCATTACAGGTACTTTTAGGAAATCTGCAAAAATATCTTATCATTCGTCCCCAAAATATACCAAAAAAAAAAAAAGGTTTTTTTTAATTATTGCAACGGCTTATGCACGAAACAGGTTGTTGGTATTAACAAAAAGGGAGTATGGCGAGAAAAATAGCTGAATTCCTGAATCTGCCGAATCCAGAAAACTACACTGGTCACTGCTTTTGGCGATCATCGGCCACAATATTAGTTAATGCAGGAGGTGGCTTGCTGACTTTAAAACGACATGGGGGCTGGAATTCCAGTGCAGAAGGATATATTGGCGAGTCGATTGAAAACAAACTACCAATATCTAATAAAATAATGGAGTCTGTAAAGCCAAGCCATCGTCGAGCAACATTCCCTCGAAATCCATGTTGCAGCCTTTGCCAAGAAGTAACATAGTTTAGAGTTCACATTCATCAGAATATTCTTTATTTGACAAGAATTTAAACCGATTTCTACTGGAGGGTTTAAACCGAGTGGTTTTATACCCCGGGTAAAAAGGCGCTAACTTTAAATATTTACCCATGGTTTACCCATAACTTGCATGTGCGTGTGTGTATGTTTAATTTCAATAAAACTATTTTTTCCGATCCGTACCGTCCGTCCGATGCCGACGTATGTGCGCTTACCTTTAAACGGAAGATGAAAAGCAGGGTATATTTAGAGGGTGATGACGAAAACTGTTACTTAGCCTATCTTGTTATTTTTCCAGTTTTTAAAGTAGAAATTGTCAAGAAACTACAGACCAAAAACAACAATAAACTAGTGTTATTAATACTCTATTAAAAGCGCCCTAAAATGTTGTTTGTGTTGTTAAAAATTTTGACGTTAAATTATTCCACAGGGTTTTCGAAAATTTGGGAAAATGCAACATTTGGCTCTCCCTTGTATGACATCTAATCCTATCAAATGTTTTGCAAGCCCCATATTAAATAATAATTCTTATAAAAGAAGCTACAACCAGACCACAAAATAATTAAAATCCGACAAAAACGCAAAAGGTATTCAGGATTAAATTTAAACAAAATTTTTTGTCCGGATTTTTTTGGTTAGGGATGTATTACTTACCAATATCTTTTGGAAAGTGACTTTGACATCGTAGCCAGTCGTACATAAGTTTTTCATTGTGTTTTAACTTATCTTCGCTAATTTCGTTTATTTCAATTCTAATAACTTCTAACTGTGTGGCACTTGGTGCTTCTATGATAGTTTCAATTGATTTTTTGCAGACCTAAAACAAATAATATCTTTATTTTACTTGCAATAATAAATTGGTAACATGGAAGAATCTTAGAAGAATAACCTCGATATTTGTTACATACGGAATTTTAATGAATAAAAGCTTTTATTTTTAATCAGTGCGCAAAAATATAGCCATTTTTAGATTTGTCAAAAAAAGTTTTTTAGAAACGTGCTTGTCTAATAGATTAGCAGCCCGTGATCAGCAGACAGCAGGATATTTTATAAAAGCTGAAAGTTTGTTAGTTTGACTTATAGTGGCTTTGGCAGGTACCAAAGGTTAATATATTAAAACTGAACTTTTGTCAGTTTGTAAAAGCTTAATTTTGTATATGATATAGTCGCCTTCCATTTAACTAGGCGGGCTGTATTTTCCGAATCAAATCAATAGATCAGAGGTTCCAAAAATATTTCTATGCAAAAAACAATATGGCGGTATTTGAACAGCTGATTATTGTATTAAAATTTAATAATAATAGGTTAGCAGCTTATTTGAAACTGACAGGCATAATTAAAATAATGACAGGAGATTAAAATGATGCGTTCCAAAATTAAATTATCAGAAGTGCATTCACATTTTTGTATGATATTATTTTGTAAGTACGCCCGTACGCACGAAAGAAATAAGCATTATATTTCTATGCGTAACGTTTTGGGAAGGGACAATAATAAGAATGAAGCATCAATATTAATTCTACCTATAATATGTATAATTATGTTTAATTAAAGTAAAATATTTATCTTTGATTCCGTTAATTTAGCATCCATTTTAGCCCACAAATTGTATTTTTATGTTGCTGTTTATTTCTTTGAAAGTGTAAGCGACAAAAATATCAGCTAACATAAATAGCAACTATGGTCGATCAAAAAGTCTTACACCTTAGAGGAATGTATATTAATAAAATTATCTCTAAACATTTTCAAATTCAGAATCATCAGATTCATTTGAAGTACTTTCACCATTTTCTGAAATCGAAATAATTAATGGTTCCACTTGAACGTCCAGCATTTTTTCCCTGTTCCACCAGTCCAAGATGATTTTTTCTGTATGTTCTACGACTTTCTTCCAGTAGTCCCCGTAATTTGCTCCAGCGATTTTTTCCAAACTTCCTCCACCTCATGTGAGTTAAGTCCATCACCGACATTCTTTTCATAAAATGATTTTGCTCCTGCCCAGATTAGTTCTATAGCATTAAACTGGCAGTGATACGGTGGTAACCGCAAAACCTCATGGCCATTTTCCCGCAACATTTCATCAATGGCATATATTTTTGCTTCTGAATAGCTTTTGCTTTCATCAAAAGTTCAAATTTTAATAAATCGGGCGATGGATTTTGATTTTCCTGAACCAACCATTGAAATATTTCATTTTTTTCCACGAGGAATTGGGCTGTTTATTCAGGATGCGAGAATGGTAAGACGCATTGTCTAGCACAATTACAGATGGCTCATCCAAATTCGGTATAAGTTTTTCTCTTGTCCACTTTTCAAAAAGTTCACAATCCATGTTATCGTGGTAATCAGAGCTTTTTGATTTCGAGGAAAAATTAAACTCGCTCCCTCTACAAAACCAGTATTTGAACCAGCATTTATTATTATATATCTTTTTCCCGAACCGCAACCTTTTTTTTCGTTTCACTGATTTCACCGAGTCATCTTGCCATGATTTTGACCCACTCCCGTTCGAAAATACCCAAGTTTCATCTAAAAATAACTTTCCTAAAATTTGAATCATAATTTTCAACATATTTTTTAAGAAATTTCACTCGTTCACTGGCAATTCTTGGATGTTCACACAAGTATCTTCTATTGCAATCCTTTCTGTAGCGAAATCCTAGTGTTTTAACCAATGCTGATAATGATCTAAGCCCGATTTCTAAAACTCCTCGTTCTCTTAAAGTGTCTTTCAAAACTGGAAGCGTTATATTAATTTTTGAGGCATATAAGTCATATATAACATTTCTCACTTCCATTTTTTACATTCCTCTAACGTTTCACACTTCTTTTTCCTTGATCGTCGTTGCGTTTTCTTCATCGGTGTATCTCTACGACTTTCATTTACAATCCTCTGTATTGATCTCAAACTTATTTTCAGCGCTTCTGATACTTTTTGGTAAATAGACGTTGAATGTACATCCTCGGTTTCAGTTCTCTTCTTCTGTTCATTTTTAAAGTAGTCAGTTAGGTTGAGTACCATTTCTTTGGCCTGGGGATGCAAAAACCTGCAAACCGATTTCTTTTTGCCATATCACAATTTATTTATTACCGTACTGACAGATATTTGTCAAAAACGACATTTTTCTATTACATTTTACCTTACGTGAAATTCTTGGAGGGATGAGGTCGAGAATTGCATTTTTTCTTTGCAATGCCCTATCTAAGTCGTTTATGATATTTTTCGTATTCGGATAATACCCGGTCAGATATTTCGGCGAGAAAATATATATCTGAAACTCACAATTACGGAACTCGGTCAGCGTTTGGCGGTAGTAGTGAAGCGCGTTCAACAACAAACGAAAAACACATCTAATCATATTTTTGTAACCTCTGGAAATTATGTTTTCTTCTCTCTTCGGTTCATGAATGCCTAATACACATATCGCGTTTATATTACGGACATATTTATTTAATGATGATCTAACCTTGATCCGAGAGAGATAACAGTAAATAAGTTTGTCTACGAAAAGTTCATAACGCGCCTAGATAAGTGGAAGGTGACTTTACTTGGGTATTTATAAAAATATTTTCTCATTCAGTAGACCGTTCTGACAGTTTCCAATCCCTGACAGACAAACATTTTTGTGTGGTCCCATGGTCCGATGAAGTTCAATATTTCTGTTATTTAACAAGATATGACAAAACTCTTATATAAGAGTTGTAGTGTTTCCACATAGGCATGTCCTAAAAATATTTTGATGTATACAGAGTGTTCTAAAAAACAATTTTTATAAAAAATAATTTCACAGTCATAACTTTTTTGGGACACTCTGTATACATTGAAATATTTTAAGGTCATGCCTATTTGGAAACCCTACAAATCTCATGTAAGACTTTCTGTTACATCTTGTTAAATAGCAGAAATATTGGACTTTCTCGGACCATTGGACCCAAAAATATTTATCTGCCAAGGGATTGAAACTGCCGAAACTGTCTGGCGACTAAGAAAATATCTTCTTATAGGTACCCAAGTAACATATTATAAAATTTAGCTTTTATAAAATGACAAAAGTTAAGCATTAATTTACTAAACTTTGGTACCTCCTACCTGCCAAAGCCACTATGAGTCAAACTTTATAGTCCCCATCGCTTTTACTATTGTTGGGAACATGCGCCAAAACTTTCAGCTTTTACAAAATGACGAATGTCCGCCGCTCACGGGCTTTTGGACTAAAAAAAAGAGTTGCTATTTGAAAAATAATGATTTCCCATGAAAGTGTTATTTTGGAAACTTGTTGGATTTATATTTTTCATACTGCTGCTGGTTTTTTTTTGGTAAATTTTAAATCGTTATTACTTTTAAACAGAATGCATTAACAAAATGCAATTCTACCCTTTTGTAGGAAAGCTTTTTAAAAGAAGATGGTTTTTTAAAATTGTGCAGCATTTTTCTTGTTTTATTCTGCAGGGTGTAAAAGAAGAGACCAATTTTTTACAAAAATTTTGTCAAGAGCGATAATATAAATAAAAAAATGTTTTAATTAAGTGAATAGTTTTATTAAGTTAACCTGTTACAACATGGCGAAGACTCGTCGGAAGAAAACCCCTAAAAGGGTTTGAAAAGTGTTCTTATCGTTAAGACTATTTAATAACTGTTCCAGGACTATTAAGTATAAAGATAATAAACTACATTTGCTTTTTGCGATTTTAATTTGTTATTCATAAAAAAGAATAAATTATCGTAATAACGTTGCAGAAAAAAATGTAAAATATTTAATAGTTAATAATATTTAAGTTTTTTTTTAAATTCGAAAACGCTCTGGAATAAATTTCTGTATATACATAACAGAAAAAATTCAAATTACGTTCCACTAATTGCGTTTTATAATAATTTATGTTTTAATATATGTATTTTTGGAAGCGGTATTTCGCACAGTGCTATAATTTTAAGATGTTATTAAAATTGTTTATATTAATTGTAATTAAAGCATTTGATTAGATAAAAAGTTAACTTTAAAAAATCAGTATTTTCACCAGGCTAAAAATTGTTTTATTACTATCGAAAGATAGTTAGTAGCTAAGACGAACTAGGACCTGAAGCGTCAAAGTTTACTTTAATCTCGAGATAATTCTTTAAGGGATCTGATTAGCGCTTTAAAAAACCTTGGTTACCAAACTTTGTCAAAATCGAAATCGCGGGACCTTTTTACCTGTGTACCAAGGAATGTAATTTTAGACGTATTTTTACTTTTTTTTATATGAACTCATGTATACTTATAACTAAATATAAAGTCGAAAATAAACAATTTTTGTGTTTTTTTCTTGGGTAAGGACCTTTTTTCCAAAAGTATTCATAAACACTAAATTCTGGTATTTAAGTACAGTGCGTCCAATCAAACTTGTCCACATTTTAGATGCCTATTACTTTTTTTTTAACGAAAAATAATCCAAAACCAACTTGTACAGTGAATTATCAGGTTTTTTTCGAAAATTACACAAAACAATTTTATTAACAGAATATACTGACAAACCCTACTTTTTTTAATAGGACAACCTATATATTATACTACTATTAAAAAGAGCTTTTCAAAAATACCACTTTTAATATATTTATCTTTATTAGTTCCGGAAATATCGCCATTTAAATCTGAAAAATATTATATATAATTTCCACTATACCTACCTACAGAAATAAGCTGCGACTGTAGCTAAAATGAAAATTGTATTTATAATTTTTTGGCCTTAAATGGTCATATTTTAGAAACTAATAAAGATAGATAAATTTCATGTATTATTTTTGTAACGCTCTTTAAAATATCTATTTATTGGTTGCATATTATACAGAGTGCCCCAATAAAAAAAGTTAGTTCTGTCCAAATTTTCTTTATTAAAATAGTTTTGTGTAATCTCAATAACAGAAAAAAATCATTGTACAAGTTGGTTTTAAACCAGTTTTTTAAGTTAGGAAATTTATAGGCAATAAAAATGTAGCCAAGCTATATTGGACGCACTGTACAGCTGTATTCGAATACTTTTTTCCTTTTATTCGAACACTTTTTAGAATATAGTATTCAATATTCGAATACTGGATTTCAGTATTCGACCCAATTCCGTTCCAAAGTAATCACAAAGTCTTTTGGTCGGTAATACTGGCAATAGAAAATTTGCAAATTAACGATTTTGTTTCTCAAACTGATAGTAAGAAATCGGTAGCCGTTTCAGTTTTCTTTAAAGTTTGCAGGGATATACGCTTAATAGATGTAATATATTGAATAAAAGTAAGTTAATTTGTAGCTAATTTGTTGCTGTAGAAAAAAATTTAAATAACGATTCTTTTTTTTTTTTAATTTGACAAAATAAATACTGTCTATGCTAGGTTTACTTCCGATTTTTCCATATAAAATTGAATCTTAAAATATGTTGCTTCCATAGATAACCTACATTTAGATCCGCAGTGGCAAGAAGCATTTTTCGGATTTTTACGACGTGCAGTAAACAAATCGAGGGTGGACAAACATGCACACTTAAAAGCCGTGGCAAAATACAAACACCGGCTACCCGTGCCCTCCGTCCGGTCTGACCGTGACGGTCATTAGCTACCGTACTTCAAACGGAAAACCAGGACGCCGACGACAAATTCTTTTTCGATAATGCGGATAGTCTGTTTGCGCCAGGCGCGTTTACCTCTTGATTTGCTTGCGCACAAACCCGTTTTTTCGCCCATGAAATGTAACTTTTGTTTCGCGCAGCTAATAACATTGGGAATCCATCGAGATCAGTGCGTTGCTTCTCACGAAATTGTTTAAAACACTGTAAAGGGTAAGCAACAAAATGGATACCGGTGTTCAAAGAAATTTGAAGATTGATTTGATAATAAATTGTGAAATTTGATCTAAAATTTTGTTGCTGCTCACGAAGTTGTTTGTCAAAGTGTAATGCTGCGTCCAGACTTGCAACAATTCGCCGCGCCGAATAGCGCGCCACATAGCCCCACATAGCGCGGACGCAGACGTGTACGAAATTCACGTCGTTCCAAGGGTTTGGGGAATGATTCCGCGATAATTTAGGAGGAAAAGGTTGGTTTATTTAAATGAATATTTGAAAATTTGTTGCAAGTCTGACGCAGCTTAAGAAGTCAGCAGCAAAATAGAAATCGAAGTCGTCCTTGACAGCTTAAATTATATACGGCAATAATTGGGTGTAAAGCTGGCCTAAGCGATTTGTAAGTTAACCGATTTCCAATCTTCTCCGACTTTCGTTTAGTTCATTTTAGTTGTGTGATACGAAAGAGCCTGCTGTGGATCTTTTGTGACTTACTACCTATTAGAAATTTTAGAAAATACAATTTTAAGTGCTCTTTGTTTGTCCGGAACCATTTTTTCGCAATAAAATAATAAATTTCTAATAAGGGTATATTTTTAGACAAAATTATTTAGGATTTTTGTAAATTAAATCAAATTACATTAGCGTTTTGTTCTTGTCAAATTTAAAACAAGCTTGAATTTTTATGCATAAAATTGTGGTTTATTACGAACAAAAAAATGAAAAGTTAACTTTAATTGAAAGGTGTTCGTGGGTCAGTCAATTATTTTATTAGTAGCAAAGTAAAAAAATAATTATTCTATATAATGAATAGAAAAAAACATTTTTTTTTACTTGCTGTTCCTGTTTTTATATTTGTCGATTCTAAAGTTAATAAACAGGTGCCCCTTGCAAAAATATGTATTAAACAATTTAGATCTCGTAAGTTCTGGTTAAATGAATTTTAATCTAGTTTCTTAATTTTTAAATAAATAATAGTTATTCTATTATTTATTAATGTAATAACTGCACAGGGTTTTCATTATTTATATTTTGCCACCTACTTTTAACTATAAATAAAAAGGATAAAAAACGTTTTGTATAAAAATTTCTTCTTTTCTTATCTTTTATCTTTTGAGCATTACAAAAGAACAAATGAACATCAATAACTCAAGAAAAATGAAGAGGTACACTTTTTTAAAATGAGACACCCTGATATTATGTCTTACCTAAAAGATCTTTAAAAAGATTTACAGAAATTCCGCATTTGATATATCTTTACTAGTTTCGAAATACGGCCCATTTAAATCTGAAAAATTTCTATTACATCTACAGTCTTAGCTAAGTGCCGTAGGTAGGTATATTGGAAATTATATCTACTTTACTTTCAGATTTTAGTGGTTATATTTCGAAAACTGTAAAAGATAGATACATTGCTTTTTAAAAAGACTTTTTAATAATGACATAACATACAGGGTAATTCTATGTAAAAAAGCTCATCTCTCTTTTTTTGAGTTTTTGATGTTTATTTGTTTTTTTTTAAGTTAAAAATAATAGATAAAAAAGTATAAAACTTTTATATAGAAAGTTTTTTCCCAATCTTTTTGGTTATAATTAAAACTGGATGGCAAAATAAAAATAATTACCCTGTACAAGTACAAGTGCCCAAAATAAAATTAAAAATAATTAAAATAGAAGGTGGCCGTCTACATTTTGACTCATTTTAATCGCTGAATTAATTTGCAATAAATAAAGACAGATTTTTATATAGGGCCAGCTTGTTAATTTAAATGGAACACCGTGTATAGTTTTAAACATTTTTAAAATTTAATCTGTTTCCTTTAAAAGACTGTAACGTTACCTATAGTTATTGAAAAATGCCGAATTTATTGATGTCTTAAAAATTGACTGCATGGAAACTAAGTGTATTATTTGACAATGAAAAAATGTTACCTACAAGGTTAAAAAAATATTCGGCAACAAAGCTGTAAGGTCAGGTGGGGCAAGTGCAGTTTTCGGGAAAGAGCAATCAAGCAGCGCCTGCTTAAAACAAACTGAACTATTACTGAAAGCTAACGTTAGATGGCACGGGTGACGCAATTCTTCAACTTAGCCTAACATTTGTATTAACTCGCCTGTCGTTGCTGTAGTCAGTTCCAAATATTCATCAAGACCGGTGTACAGCTTAGGTTATGAGTTGAAACAGCTTTTAATAAAGTGTTAGTTAAATGCAAATTATAAAGGTAAGTACCAATAATACGTATTTTTTCAATGTGAAATTATTAACCCTAATGTATTTTGACATACTATCGATTCGATTAATTATTTTATCTATTTTTTGCTTTGTGATTGCAATTACCCCATCTAAAATGGTATATCGGGAAAGTGTGGTCAATCAGTCTGGGGTAAATGCAATCAGGTGGCTGCACTTTCCCGTGCGTAATTGCTTATTTACTTATCTTTCAGTGTTTGATTTTTTTACCCTTTTTTTTGTTGTAGGCATAATGGTCCGTAATTACAAAAGAAAAAGCCTGAGAGGAACAACCTACACTCAAGAGACTCTTGATGCTGCTGTGGCAAGTGTGCGATCAGGAAATACAGGTGTCAGAAAGGCTTCAAAAATATACAAGATACCCTATAGTACTCTTCAATGCATCATTAATGGCAAAAGGCGCGTGAAAAGCAAAACTGGTGGAAGACCTTGCGCCCTTAATATTGAAGATGAAAAGAAACTTGTTGAATATTTAAAAATTTTAACTCAGTGGGGTTTTGGTTTAACTAGGACCGAATTATTAGACTGCATTGAAAAATTTGTCTCTGACAATAACATCAAGTCTCCTTTTAAAAATAATCGTCCGGGAGAGGACTGGTTTCTCAATTTTAAGAAAAGACATAACCTATCTGTTAAAAAACCACAGTCAATAGAGTACTCCAGAAAAAAATGACTGACCCTTTTATAATAAATGAGTATTTCAGACTTTTAAAAAATCAACTACAAACATTGGATCTTTTTGATAAACCCAACCAGATATGGAATTTGGACGAAACTTCTATCTGTACAGATCCATCAAAAACCAAAATAGTAGGATCTAAAGGAAAATCATGTTCAAGAACAACTGCAGCGTCGGGTAAAGAAAACATCACCTGTTTAGCGGCAGTAAACGCAGCCGGCGAAAAAGTGCCTCCTTTAATTATATTTAAGGGAAATTATGTTTGGAGTAGCTGGGTCCCAGATACACAAAAGGGAGAATATGAATATCCTCATACGACGTATGCCGCCAGTGAAAATGGATGGATCACTACTGAAATCTTTTACAATTACATAGAAAAAACATTTGTTCCTAGTATGGACACAACGAAATCCCATTTGCTGATTTATGATGGTCACGCAACTCATTTAGGATACAAAGTAATAGAACTTCCAAAGTTAAATAATATTACAATCCTAAAGTTGCCACCACATACAAGCCACTTACTTCAACCGCTCGACCTTGCAGTATTTAAATCCCTTAAGACCAGTTGGGATCAGAAATTGTGTAAATGGCAGAAGATTCATCATGGACTGCGTATACCAAAAAAAGAATTTAGCTCTTTATTAACAAGTGTTTGGAGAGATTTATCACCAGAAATTATAAAAAATGGTTTTCGAAAGGCGGGCATTGTTCCCTATAACAAAGATGTTATTTCTAAAGAAAAATATGACCCATCAGCTTTAAGTAGATATGAAGATCAAGAAACACGAGTCGAAGAAACAGTGCAGGCAGGACAAAATAGTGATTCCCTAAAATCATTTGAACATATTTTGCTAGATACTGTTAAACAACAAAATTCTACTGTCAAGTCTTCCTGAAAAAAATTGCGGGAGGAGCCGAAGTTGTAACATCTAGAGAAGTCTCAACTAAATTAAAGGAGCTTGAAGAGCAAAAGCTTGCTAAAGAAACTAAATTAAAGAAAAGAAAACCTGAAAAAGAAAATAAAAAGCCAAGAAAGCAAAAAAAAAATCTCTAGAAACAAAGATTACGAAAGTGACACGAGTGAGGACACGATGGAACAACAGTATGCCGACTCTGATAAAGACGACGAATCATTTTCAGATTTGGAGGAACTATCTTTTACAAATCGTGTCAAAGAAAATAATTCTTCCCGAGATAGTAAATTTAGTGCAAAAAAGCTGATGGGCTTCGTGAAATATCGCCTATTTCTCTTTTACCAGTCAATACTGAATAAACTATATTACTGCTCGTTCCTTAGGGAAAGATGTCACTTAGATGGGACTAGATCATTTGTTTTTCCAGAAATTAAAGATGAGTCAATTGTAACTTTTACAGAAATTAAAAAGGTGCTAGAACTAGAAAATGAAAAAAGAGGTCATTTTTATTTTAAAAATTATTATCAATAGTTTAGAGCTGTTCCTTTTGTCATTTCTTAATAAAAATGTATTTTCAATGTAAGCTTTTTGTCTTATTTATACTGGTACGATAAATGCTTAAAAAAAATAATCACAGTAACATCCATACAAATACAATTTAACGCCGAAAAAAAAATATGAATATAGGCATATTAGGTAGGTATAAAATAACTAATTAAATGCACTTTCCCGATTCAACATCAGTAGTTTATAAATGTGATTTCAAGGCAATGATTGCACTTTCCCAAAGAGGTCGGGAAAGAGCAATCAGTTGTCACATTTTAAAGACTTAACAAAAAAAATAAATGTATGCTTTTTTAAACATTTTAACATTGATTTTTATAGATAAAAGACTATATTTATTGGTGGTTATTTCGTTTTTTCAAAAAACTATATTTTCCTTAATATTTAATAATATATCTGAACTCTTAAAAAATCTGGCCGCACTTACCCCACTTGACCTTATGTTATTTACAAAATATTATCTAAATGCAGTAAAGGTTTCTTCAAGAGTTTAAAATTTTCAAGGGAAAAAAAGGTCT
This sequence comes from Listronotus bonariensis, assembly GCA_014170235.1. NCBI lineage: Eukaryota > Metazoa > Arthropoda > Insecta > Coleoptera > Curculionidae > Listronotus > Listronotus bonariensis. Next base: position 13,386 of record JACEGR010009450.1, read on the forward strand.
TTACCTACTTTTTTATTGCACTCCTTACAAATTTTAAAGAGCAAATAATAAAATAAAGTTCCTCACCGAATTTTTGCTTCTTTTTCCCCTTTGCATATTCTCATCTTGTCAATTTTTCGTTTTTTTTCCTTTGTCTATTCTTTCAATCATGTCAATTTTTGTATTCGAATACTACAATACTGCCATCCACATTTGGGTATACTCACCAAAAAAGTATTCTGCGGAATACCGAATACAATCAAAATACCGGCCCAATGTAGGTATTCTGAATGCCATTCAGAATACTGAGTATTCAAATACGACCCAACTATGACTTTTTTAATAATCAAATACATTTTTACTAACTTAAAAAAAAAATGTTTTTCTCAAAAAATAAAAAATGCGATAAATAATAATTATTAGGGAATTTTATATGAAAATCCAGATTACTTTTTAAAATAAAATAATTAAATATAAAAATCTATTTTATTGTTTTGTAGCTCTTTATGTATAAAACTTAACAATTTTTAAAATATAAGAATATAACTAAACAAAAACCAAATGCAAATACGTGGTATTGTACTTTAATCCCCAGGACACAAATTTGCATCTGTTTTCCAAGAAAAATGCAAAATAGGTCGAAGTTAAAGGGAAATTTTATTTATTATAATATTTTAAATAGAAATCAGGGCTAGTTTTGAAAAATAGGTAAATTAAATATAAAATTTATTTAATTGTTTAATAGCATTTTATTTATAAAACTTAACAATTTTTAAAATATAAGAATATAACTAAACAAAAACCAAATCGCAAATACGTGGTATTGTACTTTAATCCCCAGGACACATATTTGCATCTGTCTTCCAAGAAAAATGCAAAATTAGTTGATTCAAGACAAACCATGAAAAGCTTCCGCCGAGAAACAAAAAACACATGATCTTGACGTTGTTGACAACTACCTTTTAAATAGAAACCAGGAAGGCGAAAAAATTTACTTGGAAAATAAATAAAAGTCCTTTTTATAGCTTACAAATTTTTAAAAATTTAAATGAATATGTATTTTTTCATTTAAAAAAAATTTGGTTGTCTGTAAAGTCGGTTGACGTACGATGGATTTACGTGATAACGTCATAAGGTATTTACTTAAATTATACAGATCAACTACAAGTAACAATGTAGCATTAACAATTTATGTTCATTTTTTAAAACAACAAAAGTGAATTAAACAATTTACACCACATTCACTTTTCAACGCACTTTAGACAAAAACATGTAAATGTATTATTGTATAGAAAGCGGACCGCTTAAAGTACGAGAGAAACAGATGCAAACGCGGAAGCCGATTGTGCTTCTTCCGCGCTCTCGCTTGCACTTCAAGCTTTAAATGAAACGCCGCATAAGTCACGTTTTATTGTGCATGCAGCTGGCTCCATCGAATTATAAGACGTTATTACGTCAAAAAATTAAACAAAATTAAGGGGAAATAAGACCAAGGCGCCGAAACATACTTTACCATGTCCTGCGTAACTGCAGACTTGCGGACCTTAAACAGTTGAGTAATAGGGATAAAAACGACCTTTTCTGGTTGGGGGCCCAGTATTGGGTTGTTGTGAATAGGACATCCGTAGTTCGGAACCCACGTTAAGTTGTAGGTCCCGTCTGGCTGACATTACCCAGACGTAAAACAAGGGTGCACAATAAGTCGTGCGGCTGCAGTGCAGGTTTATCCCAGCCCCTCTTAAATCTACCATCTACCAATCAAGGAAAAATTATAATAATTATGATATTTTAAATAAAAATTCGGGCTAGTTTTAAAAATAAGGTAATTAAATATAATATTTATTTAATTGTTTAATAGCTCTTTATACACAGTGGAACCTCTATAACTCGAAACTTAAGGGACCGCCAATTTATTTCGAGTTAAAGAGATTTCGAGAATTATTAGTAAGAAGATGATACAAAATTTCTCAAAAATGTTTTATTTTATTTATAGTTAACTTAATAATATAATAGCCAATTATAATTTTGGAGCAAAATATTATTCTTTAAAATAATCTGCAATCAAGTTCTGATGAATTATTTTTCTTTTACAATCCAATTCGTAAAATTTTTCACTTGTAAAAGTAAATTGAAAATATGATCCGTCGTATTTTCATTCATATTTAAACCTAACGGAATGTATTTTTTTAAGTCAAGTCAGTAAGTTATTTCAGTCTTCTTTTTAATTGTAAAACTTTTAAGTTTTCGTGATGACGCCACTTGAAGAACCGTACACGCACTGTTGTGAATGGCTCTGGCCCTTACGTCGGCGTTTTGCAGTCTGCCACGGTGCTCTCAGAAATGATAAAAGATTCACCGATAAAATCCTGGCTGGCTTTTAAGGATTTTTCAATAAAACACAAAACGAAACGCTTGCGTTTTGGCGCCCATCCGACCTATAAAATATTCATTTCACTTCGACCTTGACTTGAAATTTCGACTTATAGAGACTGATTTATCACTCGGCGAATTATCTGCTTCGAGTTGTCGAGATTTTCGAGTTGTAAAACTTCGAATTGAAGTGATTAAAATACACGAAAATTGTAACAAATGAGCAATAAACTTGGACTTAGAGAAAATTTCGAGTTGTAGATGTTCAAGTTATAGAGGTGCTACTGTATTAAACTTAGCATTTTTAAAATATTTTATTAGAACTAATTAAGGAAATAAATTGCAACTACGTTGTGTTGTACTTTTATCTTCAGGACACAAATTTGCATCTGTCTTTTAAGAAAAATGCAAAATAAGTCGATTCGAGACAAACCATGAAAAGCTTCCGCCGATAAACAAAGAAACAAATGATCATGACTTTGTTGACAACAACCTTTTATATTAAAAGCAGGAAGACGAAAATTACTTGCAAAATGCATATAGTTTTATTTTATTGGTAACAAGTTTTTAAAAATTAATAAAAATTAACTTTTATTTTTCATTTCGCAAAATATTAAAAAAGTTAACGAAATATTTTAATTATTATGATATTTTAAATTAAAATCCGGGCAAATTTTTAAAACAGGTTAATAAAATATTAAATATTATTTGTAAGTTTATATTTTGTAAAACTCACCATTAAAAAAATTAAATATATCCAATCAAAAATCTAAATTCCAACGAAGTAGGTATTATTATGCAGTGTGGCAAATTAAATTTATCCACATTTAAAATGCCTTTAACTTTGGTATTTATAGACTTAAAGAAATTATTTAAAAACCAAGTTGTAAATTGAAATATTAAGTTTCTTCTTTTATCTAAATTATTTAAAACTAATTTAATAAATGAAAAATGGGCGTTACTTATCTTTTTTAAATAAAACACTCTGTATATTTTTTCACCATTAAAATGGTATTTAAAAAACATTACAAAAATACTACATTTGATTTACTTATCTTTAATAGTTTCGGAAATATGACCATTTAAAACTAAAAAATATTAGATATAAGTTCCCTATACCTACCTACGGCCAGCACTAAGCTTACGACCGTTTTCACCAAGCTCTGATAAATATTTGTTAGAGGTTGGTAAATACAGTCGATAGATTGTAGATATAATGGAAATTATAGCTATTATTTTATTTCAAAAACTATTATAGATAGATATATAAAATTTGATAATTTTGTTATACTCTTAAAAAGACTTTATAGAGAAATGGTGGTATATGATCTAGGGTGTCTCATTTAAAGAAGGTAAGTTATGTCCATATTTCCTTAATAAAAAAAGTTTTCTGTAATTTTATTAACAAAAAAAACTAGATATGTCACTCCAAAACTTAGTTTCTAGATTATTTCTCTAACTTGAAAAATAACAAAGTTATAGGGATTTAAACTGTAGACAAGTTCGATTGGACGCACTGTACTTTTGATCCCCAGGACACAACTTTGAGTCTGTCTTTTAAAAAAATTCAAAATAGGTCGATAAGCCGTGGAAAACTACCGTCGAGAAACAATTAACAAATGATCTTGATTTTGTTGACAACTACTTTTTATATAAAAACAAGGAAAACGAAAATTACTTAATGCTTATAGTCCTTTTCTAAAAGCAAACACATTTTTAGTAACTTAAAAAAATGTCCTTTCTCAAAAAGAAAAAAAAATAACAAGAAATATTAATTACAAGAGTGTTTTATATAGAAATCCAGGCTAGTTTTTAAACCAGGATATTCAAATATAAAATCTGTTTTATTGTTTTGTAGCTTTTTATTTATAAAACTTACCATATTCAAAATTTTCGAATATCACGAATTAAAAACTAAATCGCAACTACGTAGTAATGTACTTTAATCTCCAGGACACAAATTTGCATCTGTCTTCCAAGAAAAATGCAAAATAAGTCGATTCGAGACAAACCGTGAAAAGCTACCGCCGAGAAACAAAAAACAAATGATCTTGACTTTGTTGACAACTACCATTTATATAAAAACCAGGAAGAAGAAAATTACTTGCCGACATATTTGTATTTACCTTGATTTTCATGCGCGCTGCTTAAGTAGTTTTTGTAGTGTTAATTTGGTTTGATGATACAATGTAGAGTTTGTATCGGGATTTTTCGAGCATTAACTTTTGCAAAAATTAGTTATTAGGGTAATTAAAATATATTAGCGGCATGAGTAAGAGGTTTACATGTATTAGGCAATATTTTGTGGAAATAAATAACATACATTGAATAAGATCATCCTAGACCCTAAAAAAGAAATTAAACTGATTATATAAGGGGGGAGGGTTCCGCCCACCTAAGCAATAAATATTGTAAAGTGTCAGTAACATATAGGTCTCTATTAAAAACTGAGTTGATTGCTTAAATCTATCGTTTAGATTAAGGTATGCTTTATTTTTCTTCCGTGGCGCAGTGGACATAGCTTTGACCTTCGAATCCAGAGATCGCCGGTTGGATTCCCAGCGGGGAGACATATTTAGGTAGTAGTTATTTTAAAAATAACGACCGTGGTGGCACTACCGCGTTGTCTAAAAAAAGGTTCTGTGAAATGCATAACTGCATGCTTCAGTGATTGGACAACGTTGACGGAACAGGGGGAACAATGAGTTAAACATTTAATAACCCGACACCCACGGTAATCTGGTATTTAGGCATATGCCTTCGTGGGATGTCAAAAAGATAAAAAAAACCTTTTCAGTAAAAAAAGCTTTTATTTTATTTGCAATGTATGTAGAGGGTTAACCAATAAGACCGTCAAAACTTTAAAATGCCACCAAAGCCGAATTTTTTATTGTCAACGGTTCAAAATCATTATATTTCTTCGGTAAATGATGACGTCATCAACGTCATTCAACCGTTTTTGAAAACAGGTCGGAGAACGCTGCAAAGAAGTGAGATCCCCTAAAACGAGACAGATATTAAGTAATCTCTCGGCTGTTGTAGTTGTGGATGTTACAAATACGAAAAAGATTATTCATAAAATAAATGAAAAAGGAAAAATAATTAAATAACTAAAAATGAATTAACTCGCGAGCTGGGTCAAGCAACAAAAAAGTGAGTTTAAAAATTATCAGCTGATACATAGGTTTAAAAACATCGGTTTTTTTACTACATTTTTAACGACGTCACTTTTAAATACGCTTTAAAACGTCTTTAGGTTTTGAAAATAATATTGTTCGTGGCGTAGAGCTCAGATTTAGGGTAGCTTCACACAAAAATCCAAGGGTGTGAGATCGCATGACCTTGGCGGCCATTTTACATTACCATTTCTTGAAATAACCCGCATTCTGATGATAAATTTTAATACTTTAATTTTTAATAATTTCTTCACGTTGTAGAATCGTGTGTCTCTTCATAGTAACTTGCTAGACATTACTGAACACAACTATGATAGTTTGGTGACATAATCCTTGGCAATGTTGCTACAGTAATATTTTAAATTTCTGACGCTCTTATTTGCTGTATTCCTTTTATGCTCCAGAACCGCCTGGAACGACACCGTAAGTATTCCTTTTACAATTTTTTGACATTTTTTCATGTCGTAGAACCGTTCTTGACACAATTGAAAGGTAAAAGGAATACACTAATTGATAAACCCTATATGTACGTACGGGTGGAATCTTGCTACTCGATTTGGAAGCATTCATCTCCAACCAATTGGGATTAAATTTGGTAAACACGTTTAATTTGGATGGCAATGCATAATTAGTTGAGTGACGTCATTCCAAATAAAACATGACAAAACCCCTCAAAATGTCGGACTAGTTATTTTTAATTCACTTCCAAAATATAAGTGTCAAATGAAAAGGCTTGCCAAGAGTAATTTGAAACATAAAGTGACATTCTTTTAAATACAGGGTGATTCACGGTCGATGGTAGGTTAGGCGTTTATGGAATACGGAACGTAGAATTTTTCTAAAAATTTAGCATCTTACATTTTCTTACCTGTTCTATCAATCTAAAATATTTTCAGCATTGCGACGTTGCCGCTTCTATCAAAATGTCCTAGAAACTTTATTTTTTTAAATGGAACACCCCCTATATTAACAAGTTATCTCTATCGGTTTTCGAGATAAAAAATAATTTGTGTTTAATATGGTCCAAAACATGGCCCTAATTTAACTTTAGTAAACTAGTGCTCTCAATTCATAAAAGTTAATGTTTTGGTGGTAGTTTGGACAAACACAATGTATTTAATTTACATCGAGAAATCAACTCCATATCATACAGGGCGTGCTAAAATTACTATTATTTTCGTTATTCTTAAAAGGGGTCAAAAGATCATTTTTTTAATGAAACCCCCTGTATATTACTCAATAAAATAAAAGATGGAAAAGAACATTTTAAGATGACATATCATGTGCCTATACCTAAATCATCACGTTTTCTTAATAAAGCCGCTTTTTGTGAAAATATAGTTTTTAAAGAATTTAATTTTAAGTAACCATGGAAATATCAAGCCAGTTTGGTGACTTTCATAGGTAGCTTATAAACAGTTATTGACAGTCTTTAAAATAATCTTCCAAAATGAAACGTAACAAAAAAATGGTTTCAAGAAAAATTTGAGCTAAATGTTTTCTGTATTTTCAAGAAGAATAAAATTAGCTTTTTATTTATGATGACACACTCAATGCTGAGAGATATCTCGAAATACTGTTACCGTTTTTGTCGATAATTTGTCTTTAGAGGAATATAGGAATTCGTGGTTTCAACTGCACGGATCGCCAGCTCATTGCACCCAGGAAGTTTCCAGGAACTTTACGAAATGTTTGACGATCGTTGGTTTAGGCGCTTGGGGCCATGGGATTGGCCACCGAGATCACCCGATCTCACGACGCTTGCCTTTTTTTTGGGCGTCTTAAATGGAAGGGTGTACATTACTCCAGTGCCTACTAAAGAAGAGCTGCGGTGGCGAATAGTGTGGTTTATTTAAAATCTCGATCCCCATCAAACTGAAAAAGCAAGGACGAGTCGTGTACAAAGCACATTTTAAAATGTCTAGAATGTAATGGACAACATTTTCAGCATTTATTTTAAAAATTTGTTATTTTGTTTACAATTTTGTTATTTTTATTCGTCTTAATTATGTTATTTTCTGTCCTTTGACATGTTAATTGAATTATTTTGTAGTCGTACAAACTTCCTTTCGTTCATTGGTGTTAATTCAGGATACATTTGGTTAAATTTTAACCAAATTAATTTTAATAAAACTTCTGGCAATGATTTGATTATACTCTCCGTGTAAAATAAATAATTTTTTAAGAACTTCGTTGGAATAATTAATGTTTGCGTTCATTTTGGAAGATTATTTTAAACACCGTCAATAACTGTTCATAAGTTTCTTATAAAAGTCACCAAACTGTCATAAGCTTGATATTTCCATGGTTACTTAAAATTAAATTCTTTAAAAAATATTTTTTACAAAAAACCGCTTTATTAAGAAATCTTGATGATTAAGGTATAGGGACATGATATGTAATCTTAAAGGATTCTTCTTTATCTTTTATTTTATTGAGTAATATAGAGGGAGTTTTATTTAAAAAAATGATTTTTTGACTCCTTTTAAGAATAACGGAAATAATGGTAATTTTATCACGCCCTGTATGATATGAAGTCGATTTCCCGCGCGGTGTAAATTAAATACATCGTGTTTGTCCAAACTACCACCAAAACATTAACTTTTCATGAATTGAGAGCACTAGTTTACTAAAGTTAAATTAGGGCCATGTTTTAGCCCATATTTAACACAAAATATTTTTTATCTCGAAAACCGATAAAGATAGGTATAGGGCAATATTAATAAAAAAGTATGATAATAAAAGGGTGAATATAAAAACTTGTTAATATAGGGGTGTTCCATTTAAAAAAATAAAGTGTCTAGGACTTTTTGATAGAAGCGGCAACGTCGCAATGATGAAAATATTTTAGATCGATAGAACAGGTAAGAAAATGTATGATGCTAAATTTTACCTACCATCGACCGTGAATCACCTTGTATAATATGGCGAAATACCCATGATGGCGGACTATAGTTACTTTTAATGCCCTCTTACAATATGGATATCAAATAAAAAGGCTTTGCTAGAAGTAACTTAAAAAAGGTAACATCTTTATAAATTCATGACGCAAAACCCAAGATTTTATTTTTTTAGTGCATTTAAGTAAAAGCTTGTTTTAAAAATAGTTTTTTAATCTTAATTTAACTCTTGACTAGGTTGTAAGTTATGAGCTAAGGATGCATTTGGTTCATTAATTAGTAAATGTTTAAATTTTTTGTCGTGCTAAAATTTAAAGTTAAAGCATAAAAACAAAAAAGTAATATTGCCATTTTTTTACATATTACGCAATATCACCTAAATATTTAACAGAAAAAAAATAAAATTAAAAATACAAACACAATAAAAAAATTCGACTAGCGTGTCGAAAGCAGCACTTTTCCGCATGTAATTTAGTATGTAAAGTGTCACTTTTCCGCACTAGTGCGGAAAAGTAAGCCCCTGCAAATTTCCCACTTAAACAGGTACTTAAAATGTTTTTAATTCTGAAGTTTGACTTAGTATAATTTTATTATTGGCACAGTATTCTTTTATTAGTACAAATTAGGTGTAAAATCAACGAACTATTAAAAATTATTATTTCAAAAATCCTGGTATATATTAAATTTGCTTGTCAGATTTTTAGTTTTAGCAGGTGCCGGTGTCCATATTATAAAAGATCAAAGTTATTAAAAGTCATCGATAAATAAAAGTGTCGTCAGTATCGTGGATTTTGAATTAAAAACGTTTCCCATGGAGTCTTCTGACGAGGAATTACCTGAATCCATTCTAAAAGCAGCCAAAATAGCAACTTTAGATTTGTTGCCGTCCAAGTCGAAGAAGAGGTACGAGAAAGAATATACAGCATTTACAAGGTGGTAAAAAAATCAAAAGTATAAAAGAAGAAGTTTATATGGCATATTTTGCGGCACTTGCTAAAATATGTAACCCTTATGGTCAAGGTATTCCATGTTAAAAAGTGTAATTAGGATCGAAAAGAACATGGATTTAAGCAAATATTTTAAAGTTCCATCATTTTTGAAGAAGCAAAATGTGGGATTTAGACCCAAGAAGGCCAACATTTTCTCGGAAGATAAAATAGCAAAATGTATTAATAATGCTTCAAATGATGTCTATCCAGCATTGAAGGTAGCTATGATGAAAATTAGCATTGATGATATTGACGATAAGGGGAATCTTTTAATTGTAAATATTCCAGACTCCAAAAACCATTCTAGCCGAAGTTTTGTTATTTCCGAGAAAATTGAAAATGGAAAATATCTAGCTTTGTATAGAAAGTATTTCATTTTACGAAAGCCCGAAACACCACACAGAAGATTTTTTGTTAATTACAAAAAATTGGCTTGTAATGTCCAGGGCATAGGAATAAATTCTTTTGGCAAGATTCCCTCTGAAATAGTTGCCTATGTACGTCTTTCAAACCCAAAACTTCACACGAGACATGGCTTTCGCCGTTCCTCAGCTACAATGTTAGCTAATTCTGTTGAAGGCATAACGAATATTAAAAGACTTGGAGGTTGGAAGTCATCATCTGTTGCAGTTGGCTACCTAGAAAGCCCTCCAAATTTTAGAACGGACTTATCAAACAAGGCTTATTGTACCGTCTTCTAGCAAGCAACAATGTGTCTCTGTTACCTGTAACGACGACCGGTTCAATTGCACCTCAACAGCAATCTCCAACTCCCCAACTTACCCACAACAACTTGCCTCAGCGATTCATTTGGAAAATGCTACCAACTGTTCTTTTAGATAAATGTTGTTAATAATAATAAACAGTAATGGTCAAAATAAATATTATTAATTCGTTGTTTAGTTTACCTTTTTTCACACACTCGTAGAAAAAATAGCGTTCCTAACACGTCCCGAAAGTACCTTTTCCGCACTTGACTGCTTGACCGACCTCCGCTACGCGTCGTTCGGTCAACTGCAGTCGCGTGCGGGATAGTGGCACTTTCAGCACTAGTTACGAAATATACTATTAATATTCTTTTAACTTTTGCTCCCTCTTGCCCAGGTTATTTATACCTAAGTTATATTATCATTGCCGTAATTCGCAAATTTTGTATCTCTATAATTTAAAATTTGGAGAGACAAAAACTTTACGTTAAGTTTATGATTTGGACTGTTAAATGTATAATTAATTGTTACTCGACTCGAGGTATAAGGTTTTCGGGTAACGTTCGATTAGTGTCAAGTTAGTGAATGGTGCAAAAACTCAATTTTATTAAATTCTGTTCAAATTTGTGATCAACTTTTCCCTTAATTTAGGTAGTTTTCTTTAGGGCTTTTTTATGATTGTTTTGAATCATGCGACCAGTTTTTGCTAAAAATACCTTATATTAGTGGCGAGCAGTGGTGTAGTGGCCAGCGTGTCAGCCTCTTACCGCAGCGATCCGGGTTCGAATCTCGGAGTCGGACATCGGATTTTTAATAGCTTGTCACCTCACAGTTGGCAATGGCAAACCACTGTGTAGTATTCTGCTATTTCTAGGTAGTAGTTATTTAAAAATAACGTCCGTAGTGGCACTACCGCGTTGTCTAAAAGGTGCTGTGAAATGCAACTGCATGTTTCAGTGCTTGGATAACGTTGACGGAACACGACAATATTGGGTTAAACATCCAGTAACCCGGCACTCACTGTACATTGGTATTTAGGCATAAGCCTTCGTGAGATGTCATAAAGATAAAAAAAAATGTAATATATAATTGTTATTATGTAAACATTTTGTTTTATTTCTTTTCTCGTTACACTTATCGCAATTGTATAATATCCCAATAACTAAAAAAAACGCACCGTTTTTAAACTTGTTTGATTATCCTGTAGACTAAACAGTATTTTTTAAATCCTGTATACCAGACGCTTTCTAAAATTAGCTAAACATATTTTTATTTGGAAATTAAGTTTTCTAGGAGACCAATTATAATTTTTAGATCATAATCTTTCTGTAAATTACCTAAAATGAAGTTAAGTGAAAAACTATACTTTATCTGGCACCTGTTATTTTCCTTTAAATACTATGCGTGCAACTGCAAATCATTCCGTTTGATTAAAGAAAAAAATCACCTCTAGTGGACTTTAAACTTATAAACTTAACGTTTTAGACTTATACAGGGTCATATCAAGTAAAATAAAAGTGTATGTAAGTAGTAACACAAAAAGAAACGATTTTTGGACAAAAAGTTTTATAACTTTTTTCTTATTGACATAAGTATGTAGTTAAGAAATATTTATAACCGATTTTTTTTTCCAAAATGACATTTTTGTTATTTTTAATCTCTCTGTTTAATAATTTTATTCTAAAACATATTTATTTTTACTTAATTAATTTATTTTAATAATTTCTTTTTTGTAGCATTACCATTAATTTTCTTTAAAAAACCATAACCAAAAGCAAAAAAATATTATATACTTTTGATTAACTTTTTACGCTTTTTCATCAAAAGTTTCAAAAAAAATATATATATTTTTTTAAATTATATTTTTATTTTTCTTAGTAATATTTTCTTGATTTCAAACCACCCTGTATAACATACGGCGAATTATAGCTTTTAGCATTTTGGACAAAGTATTTTTTTTAACTTTTTAGGAAATATTTAAAAATATTTTTTTAGGTATAGTTAAGTCCATCCGTGACACACTGAACCGGGTGTCAACCAGTCTATATAAGTTATAGCTTCTAGGCCCAGTTGTACAAAGCAGGTTTAAACTCAGTTCAACTGAACTGAGGTCAGGCCTTGAACTTTCCGTAAAATCTCAATTTCTTTGAAGTCTTTGACACTGACAGCAATATTAAGATTTTACGGAAAGTTCAAAGGCCTGACCTCAGTTCAGTTGAACTGAGTTTAAACCTGCTTTGTACAACTGGGCCCTAGAGTATTAAACTAAGTAAGACTTGGATAAGTAAATCACTACATTTATATCGAATAGTTGAAGCTAGTTTGAGTAAAAGCGGCTTTTAAAAATGGCTTAAAAATAGCGATATAAACGCGCTTAAAAGTGACTTGAATCGTTCAAGTCGAGCCTAAAAATAAGTAGCGTTGACTCCACTGAAGCCGATTAGAAACACGATATAAACGATTCAAGCGGGCTTAATAACTGCCCAACTTCAGATAATTGCTTCCTCGAACGTCATCAGTGTCAATTTCATATATGATTTTGACATTTTTATACAAAATATGAGTGGAAAAACACGTAAAAAAACTTTAAAACAGGCTCACACCAACAACAGCACACAAAACTGGAAAAATTAAAAAGTGGGGTTTGCTTTTCATTTGTCTACTGTGAAGTTGGATGCAAAACTGCCGCATGCATACGACGATGGCCTGAAATGTGCTTGACCTCGATTTTCAAGCCACTGAAATAAACACGTATACTTGAAAATCGCTTCAAAGCCGCTTTGTTTTTAAGCCAGCTTAAACTACTAGATGTAAACGTAGTAAATGATATGAAAATAGGAGAGTTTTGCATTTTTAAATGGAACACTTCGTATATTTTAAACATTTTTGTATTCCTTAGACAATTATAAAAACTAGTTTAACTTGATATTTTAAAAACCATTTGCAAATTAAGTAAGCATAAAAACTTTTTAAAATGTCACATTTTGAATCGTTCTGTCAAATATAATAAAATGCATAGGGTGTTCCTTTTAAAAAATCAAAATTGAAGCAA
>JACEGR010009451.1:0-26557 GCA_014170235.1 Listronotus bonariensis
AAATAATATTTGTTTGATTCTGAAATATGAATGGGTAAAGTAAGAATTTTATTTGTACAGGTACAAAAAACGTATCCAAAATATAACCCAAAATCTAAATGGCTATAGTCGGGGCATTTTTGCACTTTGCTAAGTTATTTGTAACATTCCAAACAATTTTGTTTTTTACTGACCCTAGCAAAAAAATGTATTTTACATTATTAATTTTTTTCATTCAAACTTTTTATTTGTTTTTTTTTCGCAAATTTGAGTGAACTGTATAGACAAAACCAAATTTTACAAAGTTATTTATATTTTTCAAATAACTATAGGTTATACCTCATTTTTTAAAACTTTTTAAATCATGGCTTTTAAATGTTACTAAGGTAACAGTTTAATAAACGGTTTTCTACTATTTAAAGGGTTTTTTTAAATCATTAATACTTAGGTACGTATTTTAAACACTCTTCTAAATAAAACGTAAGTGGCGCACATCCAAAATATCCCATTTAAAAAAAATACCAGTAAACAAACTTACGGAACCGGAAGGTGAAAAAAGCGTGCTGGGCGGGGTAGAATTGGTAAAACGAGTTAATAAAACTGAACATCACATGTAAAATTAAGTAAAAATTACATTTTTTCCACATATTTTTGAGAATAAAGATAAAAAATATGATAAATATAAAACTGTTAATACCTAAAAGTAAGAAAAAAACGACTTAAAGCATCAGTTATACCATGCTAAATATGGAAAGCATTTGGCAACATCAGAAGGGTCTGATTCTATTTATGAGTGAATTCACAAAAACTGGATTCATAAAGTGTGTATTAGTCTCTGATATAATTAAAAAAATACAAAAAAACGTTGACTAACCAGAACTAACCTGATCACCCTTTATAATTCCTCTTTTATTATTAAGCATTTATACAAAGTTGGCAATAGTCCATAATAAAAGTGGACAAATGCCAAAAAAATATTATTTTATTATTAAAAAAAAATCATAACTGGGCTTTCATATTTTTATTAAGGACAACTAATAGATAACATGTACGTCAAAATATTTCAAAAAATCGGTAAAATAGCAAAATACCGTATACGAAATAATTACCGTCTCTAAATTAAAAGAGAAATGCAGATAGTTTTGCAAAATTTGTGATTTACCGATAAAATTTGGTCAAATTCATAAATGAATGAATACATTATGGAGGATTCGCTTTCAAAACTTAGATTTTATTTGGGGGAACAATAAAATCAACCTGGGGAGAAAACCAAAAAAATCAATTTCTTTTCACAAATTCCAAAATATTATTTTTTACCAAAAGGTTCCTCTTTAGGCCAAAATTATATGCTATATATTTGGTGTGGGTCACATAAAAAAAATAAAATAAAAACGAAAACAACAAAAAAATAATCTTTATATACAAAAAAACTTACTTATAATTCAACAAACAACACAAGAATATCACCAAACGTTAAAAAACTAAAATAAGTTCATAAACAACCTTACAACAATACAATTTAACCGCTACTATTCTTCGAAATAGTAAAAAGATAGTAGTTATTTTAAAGTCTCATAAAAAATCGCTTTTATAAGGTTCACCGAACGATAACTCTAGAACAACTGGGCACAGCGTGCGCTGTCAGAATACAGCAGAAAAGCGATTCAAGCGGTTCAAGTTAACACTAATCTCACGATAGAAAATGTTTGGCTTAAGTAAGTGGTAATCGTTCACGTCATGTGAATATACAGAATTCAGTGGCGGCTATTCAGGTGTAGTAAGTGAAGTGCCACTTCACCAAAAATAAATAATAAAACAAAAAAACATATTACTATTATTCAATTCATTTTTAACACGCTTTTATTATTAACTTGGGTTGTAACTATCTATCTGGCTGCCTATGTAACGGAATCTTTGAGCCTAATTTTAACCAACTTCCAGCTATTCGATTTCTTTGAAAATTTGCACACGTATTAAGGACCCATGACAATGCAATAATCTGCAAACAGTATCCCTTTATCTTTTTTTAATCGCCAGGAAAAAAATTCCATTATATTATAAAAACAACACCTAGGATGCCATCTGTTGGAAAAATTTCAAACTTTGCTATTAAATGAAGAAGAAATTTTTAGTGGATTGCAAAATGTTGGCAACGGTCCAAACATTGCCTGGATTGCCATCTGTTGGCAAAATTTGAAACTTTGCTACTTAATGAAGAAGAAATTTTTAGTGAGTTGCAATCTTTTGCAAATTTTAAAATTTGCTACCATTGTCATTTCATAGGGGGCTGGTTATTTTCTTTTTGCTGCTTAATTAAATAGTATGTTCTAATTTACTGTTATATTAAGAATTTTGTGCAATATAACGAACTAAAAAATGAAAAATAATTAATAGTTTAAAAAAACTAAAAAACACGCTTTTATATGCAACCGAACTAAAAATTAAAAATAATTTTTCATTAAAAAATATTTTCACTTCATAGTAAAAAGCGTGGGGTGCATTTTACTATTTTTTCATAACTTTTCCATCATAGATATTGGCAAATATAATAATTATAACATTTAATATGTTAAGCACCCTACGCTTTTTACTATGAAGTGAAAATATTTTTTTAATGAAAAATTATATTAACTTGGGTTGTAACTATCTATCCATATATCTATCCATCTATCTATGAATGTAACGGAATCTTTGAGCCTAATTTTAACCAACTTCCAGCTATTCGATTTCTTTGAAACTTTGCACACGTATTAAGGACCCATGACAATGCAATAATCTGCAAACAGTATCCCGTTATCCTGGTTTGGATCGCCAGGAAAAAAAAATCCATTATATTATTATAACCACTGCTTGATACCACCAAGTGTCATCTGTCACCTGTACGTCCCAGTGGTACCAACCACCGGCCATTTCAAGAGTTCGATCTGAATCGATTTTACTAAAATTTTATATTAGGTTATTTTCAGAAAGTCCATCTGAAAAACTTTGCTACTCTTGACAAAATGGCGAAAAAATTTTTTAGTGGGTTGCCATCTGTTGGCAACATTCCAAACTTTATACATACATAAATGCATATCGAACTAAAAAATGAAAAATAAATAATAGTTTAAAAAAACTAAAAAAACACGCTTTTATATGCAACCGAACTAAAAATTAGAAAATAATTTTTCATTAAAAAAATATTGTCACTTCATAGTAAAAAGCGTAGGGTGCATTTTACTATTTTTTCATAACTTTTCCATCATAGATATTGGCAAATATAATAATTATAACATTTAATATATTAAGCACCCCACGCTTTTTACTATGAAGTGACAATATTTTTTAATGAAAAATTATTTTCTAATTTTTAGTTCGGTTGCATATAAAAGCGTGTTTTTTAGTTTTTAAACTATTATTTTTATCATTTCTATTCCTTACTTGTAAAATTCGCCATGAAAAATCTAGCATATAAATTAACCGCTGGCGCGAGTCGCTTTCTTCCTCTTGCGGCAACGCGACAAGTGTATTGCAAATATAAAACGGACCGAAGTATACACTGCCGTGATTAGCAGAAACGCCGTATCTGCACTTCGGGTTAATTTTTGTTTTTTTAAATCAATAAGTTTAAAATTGCATTATTTTCTTGCCAAATTAGTAAAAACGCCCAATTGTACGTAAAAACTCTAAAACGCAATATCTAAAACGAAAATCAAAATCTGTTATAATATAAAACAGCTCAGGATAAACGCCATATCTACTGGCTGTTTAACAAAAATACTGCATCTAAATTGCAAGTGATCCATTTGTCCTAAGCATACATCAGCTGCCGCGTTTTAAAAAATTTTGCGGTAAAAAAAAGGTTTTAGAAAATCGTTTGGTACGGCTGGACAATTTACTTTAAACACGATTTACTTCGTTTCAAGTTTTTGCACATACGGCGTTTTTGCTAATCACGGCAGTACACCTCATGCGGGTTTTGTTTACGCTTTGACGCTCCGTTGCCATGACAACGCTACACTTGCCGGTGGCCAGAATCGCGGGTTGGAATATCAGGTGTATTGCTTGGTAAATCGCTAGCCGCTAGGGATAGTATAGGTTTTGGTCGTTTCGTTGGTTTTCACGTATTATTTCGATTGTTTCCGCTTGAGTATTATTAGCGACAGTGATTTTTCACAGAAAGAAATTAAAGGACAGTACAAAGCCCTTCTCTATAAAATATTAGATAATATTTTGATAAAAATGGAAGTAAGATTCGAAGATTGTTACAAACTACAATTTCTTTGTCTTGTTGATACTGCAAAGTTTGGCCAGTATAACCAAACTTTTCCCACTGATTCTTTCAAAATTTATTCGAGATATATGCCAGAATCATTTCCAAAAATTAGAGGCTCAAAAATAAACTTGACCTAATATTTGCTGATGAAAGTTATAGAAATATTTCTATTGCAGCAGTTAGTGAAACAAGTTGGCGCAAATAAAGACATTTTTACCGAGGCGTATAAACTTTTTCGCTAATTTTAACGATATCGTCGACAAGCGTGTCAGTGGAACGGAGTTTTTCTTGTCTTAAGCGTTTAAAAACTTTCTTAAGAAACACTATATCCCAAGATAGACTTTTATCTTTGGCCAATATTTCAATTCAAAATGAGCTTCTACAGGAACTGATAAAAACTTAACCATTTTATGAGTATATAAGTGATAAATTTGCGGCATTAAAAGATAGAAGGATTGATTTGGTGTATAAAATTTAGAAGATACTAGCTATGATTCCCGGCTTCGCTCGGGAGTTTATATGAGACCCAAATAACCGTTGTTCTGAATGAAGTTCAAATACTCGACAACAGATGGCGCCACTACACTTAATTTCTAGATGATTCCAAAATTTTCAGAACTTTGTGTCTCCGCCAATTTGTCAAGAATGAGTGATAATATTTTACATTTTTGCCACCCACAACCACCCACTTCCACCCACCCCGACCAAACTCCCTTACTCACAATGGGAGACCAAGGGGTATTTGTAACCCCGACGGGAAGTCGATCGGAGTTGCGGATGATAGCGAAAATCGTGGACACACGAACGTACATTAGCATTTTATATAATATATTAGACTAGTTATGATTCCCGGCTTCGCTCGGGAGTTTATATGAGACCCAAATAACCGTTGTTCTGAATGAAGTTCAACTACTCGACAACAGATGGCGCCACTACACATATTTTACATTTTTGCCACCCACAACCACCCACTTCCACCCACCCCGACCAAACTCCCTTACTCACAATGGGAGACCAAGGGGTATTTGTAACCCCGACGGGAAGTCGATCGGAGTTGCGGATGATAGCGAAAATCGTGGACACACGAACGTACATTAGCATTTTATATAATATATTAGATATTAGACTAGTTATGATTCCCGGCTTCGCTCGGGAGTTTATATGAGACCCAAATAACCGTTGTTCTGAATGAAGTTCAACTACTCGACAACAGATGGCGCCACTACACATATTTTACATTTTTGCCACCCACAACCACCCACTTCCACCCACCCCGACCAAACTCCCTTACTCACAATGGGAGACCAAGGGGTATTTGTAACCCTGACGGGAAGTTGATCGGAGTTGCGGATGATAGCGAAAATCGTGGACACACGAACGTACATTAGCATTTTATATAATATACTAGCTATGATTCCCGGCTTCGCTCGGGAGTTTATATGAGACCCAAATAACCGTTGTTCTGAATGAAGTTCAACTACTCGACAACAGATGGCGCCACTACACATATTTTACATTTTTGCCACCCACAACCACCCACTTCCACCCACCCCGACCAAACTCCCTTACTCACAATGGGAGACCAAGGGGTATTTGTAACCCCGACGGGAAGTCGATCGGAGTTGCGGATGATAGCGAAAATCGTGGACACACGAACGTACATTAGCATTTTATATAATATATTAGATTAGATTAGATTAGATTAGATATTAAGACTTTTTACTTAGACTTTTGATAGTTAAGTATTTTCAAGTTTGCTTAAATGGTGAATGCGCTTTTTTCCCTTCCTGCACTACAACTGTTTTTAGACCCGCGAGCCGCCACTGACAGAATCAGCTAAATAACTTAGCACATAGGCAATGTGAGGAAAACAGACAATCTAACGTGAATAGCTGCATGTAAACATTTCTGATTGGGTTAGTCGCATCCATTATTTTTTGCTTAACTAGTATACAGGGTATATCTAGATTTTGGGTACACAGAATATCATATTAAGGTACTAGATCTTATTTTTTAAAAAGCTAGTTCAGTTACAAAATAAAATAATTAAATAATACCCCAGATTGATAATAAGATCGGTGCGCTCTGGTACCGAGTTATTTTTAACACGCTTTTATTAACTTGGGTTGTAACTATCTATCAATCTGGCTGGCTATGTAACGGAATCTTTGAGCCTAATTTTAACCAACTTCCAGCTATTCGATTTCTTTGAAACTTTGCACACGTATTAAGGAAACATGACAATGCAATAATCTGCAAACAGTATCCCGTTATCTTTTTTGGATCGCCAGGAAAAAAATTCCATTATATTATAAAAACAACACCTAGGTTGCCATCTGTTGGCAACATTTCAAACTTTGCTATTAAATGAAGAAGAATTTTTTAGTGGGTTGCAATATATTGGCAACGGTCCAAACATTGCCTGGATTGCCATCTGTTGGCAAAATTTCAAACTTTGCTACTTAATGAAGAAGAAATTTTTAGTGAGTTGCAATCTGTTGGAAAAATTTTAAAATTTGCTACTCTTGTTCATTAAAAAATTTTTTCGCCATTTTGTCAAGAGTAGCAGAAACTAAAAAATGAAAAATAATTAATAGTTTAAAAAAACTAAAAAAACACGCTTTTATATGCAACCGAACTAAAAATTAGAAAATAATTTTTCATTAAAAAAATATTGTCATTTCATAGTAAAAAGCGTGGGGTGATAAATATATTAAATGTTATAATTATTATATTTGCAAATATCTATGATGGAAAAGTTATGAAAAAATAGTAAAATGCACCCCACGCTTTTTACTATGAAATGACTATATTTTTTTAATGAAAAATTATTTTCTAATTTTTAGTTCGGTTGCATATAAAAGCGTGTTTTTTAGTTTTTAAACTATTAATTATTTAGCATTTAGTACAATAAAAGTTTTTTTTCCATAATTTATTTTTATGTTTTTAGTTTTGTTGTTAGTTAATACTTCTCATTCTATTGAGTTCAATACCTTATAGGGTTGCCAGATGTGCTGTAGAAAAAAACCGGACATGAAAAGAACTACTAACTTCGTTAAAATAGCTATTTATATATAAAAAAAAGTTCACTTCACCCCAGTGGCATTTCCAAGGGTAACCAAATGAATATTTCTGACAAAAAAATGTACGCCACTGACTTTTAAGCGAGTTTGTTATTTTATTTTAACTAAGCAAGTTAAAATACAGCTTTTTAGCCCCTATTTTTTTCTATCCTGATAACTTTTGGAAAAAAATAAAATGTAATTAACTGCATATACTTGGACTGGATACTGGAAGTACTAATTTTATAAAATTAACCACAAACACTTAATATTAACACGCTTTTATTAACTTGGGTTGTAACTATCCATCTATCTATCTATCTATCTATCTATGTAACGGAATCTTTGAGCCTAATTTTAACAAACTTCCAGCTATTCGATTGCTTTGAAACTTTGCACACGTGTCAAGGACCGATGAAGATGCAATAATTTAAAAACAGTATCCCGTTATCTTTTTTGAATCGCCAGGAAAAAAATTCCATTATATTATAAAAACAACACCTAGGATGCCATCTGTTGGCAACATTTCAAACTTTGCTATTAAATGAAGAAGAAATTTTTTAGTTTTTACACAATATGGTTAGTTGCACCATTAGTTCAAGGATTCCATAATAAAAATTACATTATGTGTAATGTATACATAATACATAATGTGCAATTAATAAAAATTAACATTCTTTTTTTGGATCGCCAGGAAAAAAAATTTTCCTTTATATTATAAAAATATAAAAACAACACCTAGGTTGCCACCTGTTGGCAACATTTCAAACTTTGCTATTAAATGAAGAAGAAATTTTTTAGTGGGTTGCAATATATTGGCAACGGTCCAAACATTGCCTGGATTGCCATCTGTTGGCAAAATTTCAAACTTTGCTACTTAATGAAGAAGAAATTTTTTAGTGAGTTGCAATCTGTTGGAAAAATTTTAAAATTTGCCACTCTTGTTCATTAAAAAAATTTTCGCCATTTTGTCAAGAGTAGCAGAAACTAAAAAATGAAAAATAATTAATAGTTTAAAAAACTAAAAAAACACGCTTTTATATGCAACCGAACTAAAAATTAGAAAATAATTTTTCATTAAAAAAATATTGTCATTTCATAGTAAAAAGCGTGGGGTGATAAATATATTAAATGTTATAATTATTATATTTGCAAATATCTATGATGGAAAAGTTATGAAAAAATAGTAAAATGCACCCCACGCTTTTTACTATGAAATGACAATATTTTTTTAATGAAAAATTATTTTCTAATTTTTAGTTCGGTTGCATATAAAAGCGTGTTTTTTAGTTTTTTTAAACTATTAATTATATTACCATTAATTTTTAAACTGCATGTTTCAGTGCTTGGACAACGTTGACGGAACAGTGGAACGATGGGTTAAACATCTAATAACTCGACACCCACGGTACTCTGGTATTTAGGCATATATCTTCGTGGGATGTCAAAAAGATAAAAAAACTTAGATAACTTATCATTAATTAAATTTGTTGTCAGAAATATTTGTTGAGGTAACGCTTAAGACGCTGGATTGGGTAATTTTAAATATCTAACTTCTAAATCTCTAAATAACTTTTTGTAAATCTACCAATAAAAATGCCAAATTTTATTAATATAAGAATAGGGTTATTTAGGCTATACCCAAAAAACGATTTTTTAGCACCCTGTATCTGGGAAACAATTGTCGGACTTATGTTTATAATATGAACTTTTATTTATATTTTTTTATGCAGAATCTGTCTTTAAATTTTCTTAACAATCTTTTTGTAACACTCTGTAAAGACAGATGATTTTGTTTGCCTGTCCAAATATTTTCCAATTTCAATCTAATATTGAACTATTTTGTGAAGTGTGATTGGCGATGATTTTTCACACTTTAAAACTTTGATTATAGTCCGTGTGGTGGACGCGATCTATCTACAGGCATGTTTTTTGACCTACTGAGTCCGAATTTTAAATTAGTTTAGGTCATACACCCTTCAATTTTAAATAGATTGCAAAAAACGGTAAGAAATGAAGAAAATTTGCACTATTTTTTACGTTTTTTGCAATTTACTTCAAATTTGAGATTGTACGGCCTAAACTGAGTTGAAATTCGAATTCAGAGGGTCGAAAAACATACCCGTAGAAATGTCGGGTCCGGTGCACAGATAATTTCCTTTTTTTTTGTGCAGGTGAAATACAAAAAAAAAAGAAAACGTTTTTAGAAAAGGCAGCGGCGTACCATTTTTGATTTAAAAATGTTTATTTTTAGATAGGTACCTCTCAAATGCCACTCAAAAAAAAAAGTTGTGCAACAGAAGTCTCTTAATACCTGGTGGTTGTATACCTGTATACGAAATTTTATTACGGTTTTTAGAGTGAAAAATGGGTTTTAAGAGGTGGACATCAAATATTAAGTGTCAATTTAGCATAAATAAAGAATATTCTACAAAAAGAAGGGGGAATATAGTGAAAATAAAGAAAATTTGCTTTTCAAGTTGGATGATGATATCTCGAAAACAAAACGTTGCCGTATCAACTATTTTACCACCCTGTATATACATGAAAAGTTAGGTTATTAAGGACATAAATTTATTTAAACTTCTCTTCTTTAAATTACTCATGAACTTCAATATCTTATTCTTAAATAATAATAACCAATTTATACCTATGTACAGGGTGGCTCGAATTCGACGCTCATCATTGGGCTTTCGGAAACCGTAAGAGATACAGGATCGGTTAAATGGAGGCAAAGTTGCGCAATTTGATGCTCAATAACATGCCGTTTTGCGTTTTAAAAAATTCCGAGTACTTTCGAAGATATTCGAAAAAAAACGGAATTTTCAATTTTGGTTTTTATTGTTTCCTGGCTATATTTGTTAAGATAACTCAAAATGAAAAACACGTTTTCATGGCCACTTTTTCTGCTCTATAATTCAGTGTGATTAAATATTGAATCTGACGTTTCGGCTTCTGGCGACCATCATCAACTTAATTTTTTTAAATACGGACCTGATATTTTTTCAATTTAATTAAATCCTTTCATCACTCTTAAAACACTATATATCGCCACTTTGATATTTGCAGACGTTTCGTACAGAAAATTCCATCACCAGAATATTACATATTTATTTTACCATAATACGGCCCTGAATTACATTTTTAGGTAAGTAGGTAAAAAAAAGAATAAAGTTATTACATATTCGTAATCTTTTATTGCAACTCATTGATATCTAAAAGCGGAAATTACTTTATTAACCGAAAATTTCATGAATATTAGATATAAGATACAAAAAGGTAGACTACAAATCAGCTTACAGAAACAATTTGTAATACTATCTTGATGCCCATATTAAAAATAAACATAATTTAATCACTATTATAAGTGTTCAAAGAGATAACCTTCCGCCTCGATGCATTTTCTTGCTTTTCTTTGTATTTTTAATACAGCTCGATTAATTGTTCTCGCAGGAATAGCAGCAACTTCCCTTATCAAATTTTGTCGTAGTACTTAAAGGTCGTGAGGTGCATGTTTAAATAAACGGTTCTTAAGATATCCCCAAAGGAAATAATCTAGGGGACTAAGATCTGGGCTCCTAGCGGGCCATCTTGCAAAACCATTTATTAGGAAATATATGGTAAAGGAATTGAGCTACTTTCCTTCCATTGTGGGCAGGAGCTCCGTCTTGCTGCCACCATATTTCTTGAAATACTGCCAAAGGTTGATTATCTAGGGCGTCTAAGACATCATTCCTAATTAAATTTAGATATCGTTCGGAAGGGACCTTAACCCCTTCGTAAACGAAAGGTCCAATAATTTTGTTCCTCCACATACCAATCCATACATTAAATGAAGTTCTCCCTTGAATTCGTACCTGCTGGTTAGTTTCTGTTAATAAAGTAATTTTCGCTGTTAGATATCAATGAGTTGCAATAAAACATTATGAATATGTAATAAGTTTATTCTTTTTTTACCTTTTTACCTAAAAATTTAGTTCAGGGCCGTATTATGGTTAAATAAATATGCAATATTCTGGTGATGGAATTATCTGTACGAAACGTCAGCAAATATCAAAGTGGCGACATATAGTGTTTTAAGAGTGATGAAAGGATTTAATTAAATTGAAAAAATATCAGGTCCGTATTTAAAAAATTAAGTTGATGATGGTCGCCAGAAGCCGAAACGTCAGATTTAATCTTTAATCACACTGAATTATAGAGCAGAAAAAGTGGCCATGAGAGTTATCTTAACAAATATAGCCAGGAAACAATAGAACCCAAAATTGAAAAATCTGGTTTTTTCGAATATCTTCGGAAGTACTCAGAATTTTTTAAATCGCAAAACGGCATTTTATTGAGCATCAAATTGCGCAACTTTGCCTCCATTTAACCGATCCTGTATCTCTTACGGTTTCCGAAATCCCAATGATGAGCGTCGAATTCGAGCCACCCTGTACATGTTTAATGCATTGAAATAAAACTTTTTTTGGATATTAAAATTTTAGTTTTTAATTAAATTGATTTTTAAACACTTGTTTATTGTTTTTGTTATTGCGCTTTTAAGATAATGATATAATTGTTTTGATACGATAGACAACGTAAATAAACAGCATATCCTGTTATTAAACAAATATAAATATGTTCTTTACATGTGTTATGTTCGTATTTAGAACCCACTAGAACTATCACATTTTTTAATACATTGTTGCAACCCAAAGTCGATTGATGAGATAAGGTCACGACATTCGCCATATTGGCTAGCGCGGCTGTGACGTCAAGTCGGGCCATTTTCGGCCATGTTTGATTTTAGGCAGATCAGTGGCGTAGAATTAAGGAGAAAACAAAAAAGAACTGTATGTCGTAAACAAAATTTATTGGATTATTTTAATAGGCATAACCTAAAACAAAAACATAAATGTGGTTTAAATATTGAAAATTAAAAATTATCAAAGCGACGGCAGGACGATGAGGTACCTGGCAGAGCAAAACATTTTCCATGGTTCCGTAAGTCAAAAACCATTTTAGATTCCTTATGCAAAAATATTAAGATTTAACCAAACATACCCAATATCCAAAAGTTTTATAATAGATACGGGGGTGTCATAGTAAAAAGAAAAAGTAAATTTATTTCGATAATTGTTCCCCCTTTTTAAATATCTTAATAAAACGGTATCTAGGGGTTTATAAACATTAGCTTTTCCGATCGAATATTAATTTTTGTGTGTAGACTAGAGGGCGATGGGTACACTATTTAAAATTCTCTAAAACTACCCAATTTTTTGTTACTACTCTGTATGTATCTAAACTAGTAAGTTTCTCTATGCTTTCTGCACAAAAAAGGTATACTTAGTAAGAATCGGTCTTGACAACCGTTTTTAAGGTATTCACGTTTTAGTTGTTCAGTGCACCCGAAGGTATGTATGTACCTTCAATAACATCGTATTAGCTAGAATTACAACTGCGCAGATATAAATAGCTGATATCTAAAAACTCCTGGATACCAAGTTTTATTAAAATGTTTAAGACATATCAGAAATTATCGAAATGCATGAATAAAAAATATTTATATCTCTTTAACACCCCGTATAAGCCAAAAGCCAAAAGACAAAAAAAACACCCCGTATCTTCCTTATCATTAACTTTTGGATATAGGTATGTTTGTTTAAATCCTAAATGGGTATTTTCGCATAAGAAATCTGTGGTTTTTCTGTGTACCATTAATTAGCGACATTCATCTGTATCATATGTATATAAAAACACGAATGACTGAAAACTATTTGACTAAACACTATCAAAATCTCTAAAATAAAACGAGTCCGAACCAATAATATGTGAAATCTCTAAACTAACCAAAAACATTAACAACTGGAAATCCTTGCAAAATATACAACCAAAATGAAAATGGCAAATTTCCACAGTTTTTACGAAATAAAGCTTCGACAAGGCACGACTCTGTCATCAGCTGATAATGATACCAACTTTGAACAGAACTGCCAACCGAAATCGTAATTCTCACACCCTCACGTCCCTGACAAAAGCTATCACCGGTCTTGCTTATGTCTAAACCCCTTCTCATAAAGAAACTCTGTTGCAACCTTTCTACGGATATACCTCATATATAACCTACATTTAGATCCGCAGTGTCAAGAAGCATTTTTCGGATTTTTACGACCTCGCGCAGTAAACAAAAAATGGGTGGAGGAACATGCGCACTTAAGCACTTAAAAGCCGTGGCAAAATACAAACAGCGGCACCCCGTACCCTTCGTCCGCGGTCTGACCGTGACGCTCATTAGCTACCGTACAGAAAACCAGGACGCCGTAAACAAATTCTTTTCGATAATGCGGATAGTTTGTTTGGCGCCAGGTGCGTTTACCCTCAACTGGCTTGCGCACAAACCTGTTTTTCGCCCATGAAATGTAACTTTTGTTTCGTGCAGGTTATAACATTGGCAATCCATCAAGATCAGTGGTCTTACCAAAGTCTTTAAATATTCATGAAAAAATACCGCACTATTCAAAAGTTACAAAAATGTCCCCCTTCTATTGGACAATGGATACTTAAACACATTAAAAAAAAGTTAAACAATTCCTTTCGTTTATCACCACGACATGTGTGAGTAATTTAAAAGAAATCGTTATTTAAAAATTAAACATCGTTAAGATTTTTCTACTGTTTCGACAAAAAACTCTAATTGTTCCATTGTTACCAACAATGCATACATACATGCTCTACAAGCGTGCAAAATATCACTTTTAATTATGCCTAAGAACTTGATGCATAACAACAGAAATTACCAATTTTTATTAATCACACATGTGTTAAGCAATGTATCAATTAGTAAGGTTTATTAGATATTGTTTTTCTTATATATGCCGTATTAATTAATTCAAATTATATTTTTTGCAAATATCAATGATAAGGATACGATTTCACTTAAAGGTAATTTAAATTTATCGGAAGATAATAAAAACAACTAATCTGATAATCTGACCTAATTTTTAGAAAAGGAAATAATTTGGTGACATGCTCATAATAAGATATATATAAAACAAAGAGAAGTTACCAGCTAACGTACTGCGTAATTTTCTATAAAGTGACAAAACGTAAGTTCCTGAATAATTATTTACAAATTCGACATTGCACGTTTTGCTTCATGGCAGAATTTGTAACTGAATCCATTATGACAACCACCAAAACACTTAGCACAAATTGTAGACTAACTGTTCTTGTATTTTTAATTGCATTTATTCAATAAATAATAAAAATTATTTAAAAAACACGATATACGAACGGACAAATTTTAGGTCCTTACCAGAGTCGCAATTAGGGGGGCGGGCTTAGCCCACCTAAGACAGTGATTGGCCCTCCCAAAATTGTTGGACATTTAAAATGTATTAGTGTTTTTCGGCAAATATATTCTATAGACTGGGGCTTAAGCCTTACTGTATAAAGTTTATACAGCCCTTCCCCCTTCACGCTGGAATGGAAAAAGATATCGAGTTTAGGAAAAATATATCGATTTCAGGTAAAATATAGATAAAATGGTGTTTCAAAACTACCTTTAGGCATTAAACTAACTGTGATTACGTCGCCTAGTGCCTAGAAGGCAATATCAACATTTTTTCAAATGTAAAAAGAGGCCATGTATGAAATCGTTTTTAAAACCCTTTAATTCTCTGCTTTACAGTTCTTTATTTTTGAAAACTGGCCACCGCACCGTTTAAAAGTTACTTTAAAAATTTTACAAAACAGTCTACAAAATGCAGTTTTTAATGGCATATATTAGGTTTGTTCGCGGGTTTCATTCCGAACCGGTTCTGGGACTATTCGCATGCGCAGGGAAAAAGCAGAGTTCGCGGTTAGTAAAATCCTGAATTTTTAGTAACAGTTCTGTGTTCGCGGGTTACAATAGAATCAGTTCCTTACCGGTTCGTAACCTGATTAGCAGTCCTGGGATTTTTGTTGGAACTAAAAGTTCAGTTCGGAATTTCATGCGCGTTGTCGACATGGTCAGCTGTTTTCTGTTTTTGTGGTACAGAAATAAACCGTTGTATTACAGTTTATTTGTTTCTGCCACTTTTTATGCGGGTTAATATACCTGTTGAATATTTTTTATATTTTTGTGATTCTGAGCGTATATAAACAAAGGATTTTTAATTGTATTCCGTATGAATGTATGTATGCAATAAAATAAATAAATATTTAATTAAAAAATATAGACAATATTACAAGATTTTACCATTTCTTGTTGTTTGAATTTTATCTTTAGCTAAATACACATACTTATGTTAAAAACGAGAGGAGGCAGGGAATCCCTCGTCTTCCGCCCAGAGACCTCGAGTGGCTTTCGTCAGTAGAACAAATTACCTTTTTGTTTAAATTAATTTTTTTTTTGTGTAGTATCCAATTTAACCATGAAAAATCCTAAACAAAAGGCTAGGTTAGAATACATCCTCAGCTGTATAGAAAATCGTTCGCGGTAAATAAAAATTCCGAACTAATAAATAACTAGACATGCGCTTTAAAACAATTCTAAACCAGTTCGGTTCTGGTTCAGAATCGGTTCATTACTAGATCCGCAAACAAAGCTATTAGCTTCTAAGCCTGGACGGATTTCAAAAACAAAGTGACGTAGAGTGAAAACGGGTGCTACGTAAACCGCTGACCCTTCCATTAAAACAATCAAGTTAATAGTCACTACGTTTATATCGAATAGTTGAAGCTAGCATGAGTTAAAGAAGCTTTTAAAAGTTGCTTGAAAAAAGCGATATAAACGCGCTTCAAAGTAACTTGAATCATTCTAGTCAAGCCCGAAAATAAGTAGGGTTGACTTCACTAAAGCCGATTAGAAACACGATATAAACGATTCAAGCGGGCTTAATAACTGCCTAACTTTAGACGAATGCTTCCTCGAACGTCATCAGTGTCAATTTCATATATGATTTTGACATTTTTATACAAAATATGAGTGAAAAAAGGTGAAAAAACTTTAAAACACGCTCACACCAACAACAGCACACAAAACGGGAAAAATTAAATAGTGAGGTTTGTTTTTCATTTGATGTCTACTGTGAAGTTGGATGCAAAACTGCCTCATGCGTACGACGATGGCCTGAAATGTGCTTGACCTCGATTTTCAATCGACTTTCAAGCCACCGAAATAAACACGTAGACTTGGAAATCGCGTCAAAGCCGCTTTGTTTTCAAGCCAGCTTGAACTATTCGATATAAACGTAGTGGCACTAGGTCACTTAATCACGAAAATGTTTTAAGCCAAAAAGTAGCTTCAGTGATATCCTTATACCTAAACTTTACCCGTCCCGGATATATTTCCCATTTAAAAAATAAATTTACTTTTAAAAACCCCTGTATAAATAGGAGTCTGGAAATGCATGGTTTCCGGGATACAAGGTTTTGAACTATTTTTCTGATTGCAGAGACAAGAATGAGACGAGTAACTGGTCCTAAAAATTTGTCCATTGTATTTATCTCTTTTTGGTTTAACGCAACTTCCAATAAATATGTCTTTGTCTTTCATCATGGCAGGCTATCGTAGATGGAGCAATCATCGCTTTGCCCTGGTTGCCAAGTTGTTTACAATTTCTGCATGTAAACTTTAATGTCCTTTTTTGGCTCACATCTAATTAATTGAAAGAAAATATACCACGAATCGAATATTTTTAACCTGACAAACGTTGCCGCAGGCAGTCACGCCGAAATGTTAATCGATATTTCTGTTTGATATTTTTCAATGGCCGATTTGTTTGGACAGTTTGTTTACATTTTCTGTGATTTATTGTGTTTTGTGGTTTTTTACACTTAATTGGACTTTGAATATTGACTTTTATTAGTGATCACAGTGTATATATTAAATTTGTGCTTTTCAACAGATAATTTAAGGTAATATTGACATGGTTATCTGTAAGAAAAAATCTTTATAAAAACCAAATAAATGACATTTTTAATAAGGTGTGTGTAATTGTGGAGCAAACATGCAAAAACCGATAAATCCACTTTTTATGAAATCTGAGTTATATACGGAACCTTGCTACTTTCGGGGCGCTCTTTCGATCTAGCACATCAGATTTAAGCAATAACCGATAAAACCCATTGAAAATGTTATGTGAAAGTGCTCCGTCCAAGCAATTACCGATAAATCCAAATTCCTAGCAAAACCCGACAAAATTTTATCTGCATTATTGCCATCAAATCAAATCAAATCAAAATATGCTTTATTGTTAGAAGAAGATTTATCTTATTAACAAAGCTGTTATAAAAAAAAATAGTATAAAATAAAGTTGGTTAAATAAAAGTACAGTAGATTAAACATAAAATAAAGACAATAAGCAGGTTCACCAAGTTCGAGCCACGTAATATAAATAAGACAATTAAAATTAAAAAAATTGATAAAAAAGCTAATAATGACATATAATAGTAAAAGGACACAATAAAAAAATGTCATACACACACACTGTTCAGGCAACTGATATAAATAAAACTATTATATTAGAAACAAACAAAAGTATAGATAAAAAACATATACTGGTAAAATGTACACACAAAAAAATGTCGGTAAAAACATACACACACATCTAAATGGAACTATTAAATTTTAAAATAAAACGAGATAATGACATATACTGATAAAATGTACATAAAACAATAAAGTGTCACACGAATATATAAACTAGATTTGATGTCAACAAATAAAATATAAATACAACTGAAAAAGTTATTAGTCAGAATAAAATATATGTACATATACAAGCATACATATATTAAAGAATTAAGTAAGCGCTACTATATTTAAAAAGTGTCGTCGTAAAATTCCTGCAACGTATAATAAGGCCTTGCTACAATTAGATCTTTAATCTTCCTTTTAAATAACCGCTCATCGGAAATTTGTCTAAATGACATTGGAAGATGATTATACATTTTAATGCTCTCAAAAATAATAGATCTTTTAGTTAATGTAGTTTTTGGGATGGGTAGAGGAAGGCCATCTCCTCGCGTATTATGTGGATTAGGCGGTATAAAATGTTTGTACTTTTTATGAATTAAACACACAGTCTCTAATATAAAAATACCTATAACAGTCAAAATCCTGCCATCAACAAACAATGGTTTACAATGTTCCCTGCATCTAGTTCTAAATAGGTATCTCACTGCTCGCTTTTGTAAAATTAGAATGGAATTCATTAATTGATTATTACAAAAACCCCAGAAAGCTATTCCATATCTAACATGAGATTCAATTATGCGAATTGGCGAAGTAGCTGCCTGCTAAGAAATTACAGGACGCTTATTCTTGAATCTCCGGGAGGGAACACTCCCGGGAACTTTTATGGGAAAGGTTATAGAACGGCGGGAACGAATTTTCTCCACCTCAAGAGGTAGAGAACTTTTAGTTCCCGGGAGTTGCTTGCTCACAGTGAACTTCTTCTTTTTTTAAGAATACTGTTTTGACAATATTTTCGTGAACTTTACTCACTTCCCGCAAAGTTCTCCTCCCAGAGATTCAAGAATAAGGGTCCTGGAATCTCTTAATAAAACAGAAGTTCGTTTAGTTATGAGAAATATGGTTTATTATGGTAACCTGTGTAAGCTTCCGCTTTTTGTTGTGTGTATCGTATTTCTAATGTATCTAATGTTATTCGCGGAAGTAGCGACGATCTAAAGGTTTTTAATTTACCGTATGTGGTTATTTCTGCTGTAAGTGTAGTAAAAAATGGAAGAAGGGGAAGCCAGTGTATCAGATATTAGTGTCGGAAGTCGAAAACGAAAAATTAATGTTACGAAGCGACAGAAGCAAAAACAGAAAAGGTAAAAGTTAAAGTTAAAGTTTTTGGTTGAGCATTAGCAGTTATATTTTGATTTTTAGATATGTTGATGACGATCTTCAACATTTACTGAATCAACAGTTTGGTCTAGAGTGGGAAGAGTTACCGGAGCTGCAGTGGTACCGAACATTGCTTCAAGGACCTCCCTCGAACGAGGACGTGAAAAATTCCAACGAACAGGATGAAATATGTGACTGCCTTGAAGAAGAACAGTCTGTTATTGTGTAGTTTAACTTCAAAACAATGTTTCATATGATTTTTGTATTCCTGCTTTGTTTGTTTCGTTTTGTTACATTACTGTTTCTTCACTTATCTTTTATTAATATTATTAAAAATATTTCCTAAAGTGATTTACTTTCTTTATTTTATACTTTCTTTATTTTAATTTTAATATGTTACATAGAATAATATAAAGTATCTTTTTGTTACAGTACACCAACAAAGTCATAATAATATCTTTTTATACAGGGTGTTAGTTAAGTACGTGGCCAAACTTCAAGGGGCGATTCTTTGAGTGATTCTTAGACGAAAAGTTTATAATATAAAGTAGATTCGGTAATGCTTTGTTTGTACAGGGTGTTGAAAGTGAAAAATGGCATTATTTTATTCGATTATGAAAACGGTACGCCACTGCTTTTTCAAAATAAGAATTATTTTCTTAATCTCCACTAGTTCCTAACAAAAACGACCTCTTGGCTGAAGAAAATAATTCTTATTTTAAAAAAGCAGTGGCGTACCGTTTTCCTAATCGAAAAAAATGGCATTTTTCACATTCAATACCCTGTATATCAAAAACGAAGCATTATCGGACCTACTTTATATAAACTTTACGTCTTAAAATAGTGTAAAGAATCGCCCCATGAAGTTTGGCTACGTACTTAACTAACAAAACCCGATAAAATTTAGACTACATGCAAAAACCGATAAATCCAAACAAAAAACCAAAATAAAAAGGTAAAATAAAAAATACATAAACAAAAGTTTGGGAATATTAAATATGAGTTAAAAGTAACGAAATCCTGCTTAAACAGTTTTAAAAAAATTGGTGGATTTCACTCTAGAGGTTTTTGGTCAATATCTCAAAACTATAAAATGTGGATTTATCGGGTTTTGCATTTTTGCTCCACAATTATTGAACTAAACCCCAATATTTTATATTAATAGGACACAAAAACAAGTACCTAACATTAAGCACAGCTATATAATTTGAATTTGGCGGGCAAACGATAAAGTCGACTCATGCGCCATCTGCGTTTACCTTCCTTGAAGACAGACAAGGAAGGCCCAGCAGCTATCTCTCTCTCGGATAATTTATTTACATTTAGTTGCTCGTCTCATTCTTGTCTCTGCTGATTGATTTTTTAATAAAATCTTAAATATCATTATCCGGTTTTCATAAAAATAGGCAGTGGTAATTTTAGCATAACCGTACTAATTTAACTATAACTTGGTAAAATTTATTAAGATAATTGACGTCAAGAGCGATATCTTAACGAATATGTTTGACGAAAAAATTTACACCCCTGACTTTGGTTTAATTTTATAAGTATCTATATTTTTAATGCAAAACCCGCATTTTAAACGATTATTTTCTTCCTGTTAATTTTAACCAATCGCTAGCAAGAATTTGTATGCCAAATATAAATTTAGAGTCGAAAAATTACTTAACAACTGTCCACTTAGCTGTCAGCAGTTTTTGCGGAAAAAAAATCGAAAAAATTTCTTACAAGTTTGACAAGTTGCAAGTTATATTGTTCTTATTGTTTTAATTTAAAAAATGTTCTATTAAAATTTAATGTTTATTTAACTCATCTTACTAACTAACTAATCTTACCAAATATCCCTCACGCATCTATTTTTTTCTGTGGAAAAATTGGAATACCTACTCGTTTCTAAAAGTAATCTGTTTTAACAAATAATAGCATTCGCGAAAGTGGAAAAATCCTCGTCTTCGATCTCGCTTATGCTATTTGTTAAAACAAAATACTTAAAAACTCGTTTTTCCGAATTTTTCTGGAAAAATTAACTGCACTAGGGATATTACCCCGGAAAATTACTTATTAAAATAAAAACAAAAGCAGTGGCGTATTTCTCTGTATAAAAATAGTTTAGCGCAAATCCCGCACAAACGCCATTGTTTCTTCTTCACATCAACGACCTTCTTTCTTCCACAACCAATCCCATTCATAGTTATGCTTTTCAGGTTCCCAAACCAATCTCTCAACCCGACTTGGAAAGCAAACGCAGGGCGATGCAGATATCTCTTTTACAGGATCTCAATTTGATATTGGATTGGGGCGCCAAAAATCTCGTTCAAGCCATAAGAGAAAGCGATTTTTATGTCAATAGTGCCACTTTTACCTAACTGTAGGTCATTTTTGTGGCAGTAATGACAAATAAATCCCTTTATCTTTCCCTAATTTTTTGCAAAGCCTCGAAGTTTGCCTCATACCTTTCGGGACTACCAAGAATTCAGCCCCCTAAAAACTGAAGCAAATTGTGCCTATGCCCGTATGTCATATTAGAAATCTTAAATCAAAGACTTTTTACATGAGATATGACTGATATGCAAATAAGTAAATAAAATAGTAAACAAAAAAAAAGCACTTTGCAATAATAACGCGCCATTTCAAAAATACACCTACCTTTGAAAAACACACACATAAAAACAATAATGATCCATAAGTTAAGCTGATTAGCTGGGATCAATCAAATCAATGCCATTTATTTTTAGCAAAGGATTTTACTCAAAACAACAATAGTTTAAACTGCACGTGTATAAAGCTAATATGGTACTAAGTAGTAATGCTATTTTCGTAATATCAAAATAATTATTACAAATAACAATTTACATATATTGTGTATATAGACACAGTGAACAAACACAAAATAAATAAAAGGATTAAATTTTAATTGCAAATTTAATGAAACAGCTATGTTTCTAAACTCCACCTTAACTAGGGGATATATTTTTTGACTATTATTTCACAATCTCAATCGCAAAACTTTCCGTTACTCTGTATAAATAATAGAATATTATTTTTCCAACGATTGTGAGAAATGCGGCATAGAGTTCGGTACAAATTAACGTACAAATTAAGATTATTAAAAATGACAAGTCAGAAATTGAGAATCAAAAAATGTTAAAGAGCATATGGGTCAACTTTTATCTGTCCCAGCCCCTCCCCCGAGACGGCGATTAGCCCCCAAAATTAATGAACATTTAAAGTATATTAGTGTTTTTTCAGCAAATATACTCTATAAAGAAGGGCTTAAGCCCCCTTAAAAACCAGAGGTTAGTTACGCCACTGCCCAGGGCGAAATCACTCTGTCCCTGGTAAAAAACAACAAATATATATAAAATTAAATGTCTTATTAGTCACTTTTATAAATTTCAATTAAAACAAATCCTTAACTAATAACTATTGTTGTAGTTAGGGAACCCTGGACCGTTTTTACCCCTCATTACTAACAAGCTCACTTTCGTGAGTAGCTTCATTTTGACGAAACGCCCAACTTTTTTCCTTACAACAATTTTAGTTGGTGTTAGCATATAGGGTTTTTTTCCCAGGGAGCCGTCTGCATGTCCGGTGGCACTGCAGCCTGAAGGCTTATTGTACCAAACTCCCGTTTTATTGTACCCATTCCAGTACCCTAGTTCCTTAGCATATAGGGGTAGCAGGGATTAAATATGTTGATTTGATGAATATCAAAAAACCAGGATGACATACCTCGCATTTTGTGGGACAATGTGGGTGGTAAATTATATAAATATTATTTAATCAACAGAAAAAAAATCAGCTGGTTAGTAGTTATTTTTCACGACATCGTTAACCATACATGTTGGTGGTATGGGACTCTTTAATGAAACCTTACATTTTGTAGAACAAACAGTTTTTTGGTTAATTTAGATAATTATAATAAAAATTAACAGAGAAAATCTCTGTTCGTAATAAATTTTTGATATACGTCAAATCAACCTAATTAATTCTTGTTACCCCTGTAAGTTGTTAAAGGAAAAAAGTTTGGCATCTCGTCAAAATGAAGCTGCTCACGAAAAATTAGCTTGTTAGAAATGAACAGGGACACTTTGTAAAGAAATTTTTAATTTTGAAATTTGCGAAAAAAATTTTTTGCCCCCCTTCCTAGAAAAAAGTTTTAGAAACGAATAATCTATTTCTATTTTTTCGGTATTTTGATCAAATTTTATCGACAAATCCCAAATTTCACAAAATTGTCTGTATTTTTTTTTTATTGCCACTTGTAATATTTCCACTTTCCACAAATTTTCATGCTAAATTTTCAGATGCCCCTAATTTTCAGAAAAGTCAGATATTTTTGCGAAATTACAAATTTGTTAATAAAATTTGATTAAATCCACAAAAAAAAATACAAAAAGATAATTCGCTTTTAAAACTTACATTTTAATAGGTTATAAGAGTCCATGACAATTCATAGTCAAGTTTTTCTTGCTGTTGTGGCAGTTAATATCGTGTTTTTAAATAATTTTTATAATTTATTGAATAAATGCAATAAAAAATACAAGATCTAGTCTCAAATTGGTGCTAAGAGTTTTGGTGATTCCGTTAAAAATTCTGCCATGAAGCAAAAGGTGCAAAGTCGGATTTGTTTTGCCTGCAGTTTAAATGTAAATATTCAAGAACTAACGTTTTGCCACTTTATATAAAATTAAGAGGAACGTTAGCTGGTTACCAGGGCCGTATTAACTGTTTGCGGCGCCCTAGGCTGGAATTCCCGGAGCGCCTATTTTCCACCAAAAAAATTTTAAAGAGCAAAAAAAGGTCCTTTCCTCCGTAGCGCCTATTTCATTCCAAAGCACCTTATTTACAGAGAAATTAGTCACCAAAAATCCCCACCCGACCTAAACTTTTTTAAAAACTCCCCTGTCTATAGCGCCTATTACTCCCCTGTCTGGCAGCTATTTTTTCATGGCGCCCTAGGCTGTAGCCTAGTCACGGCGCGGCACTGCTGGTAACTATTCTTTGTTTTATTTAGGTTTTTAGACTATGATACCTAATATTTTGTCTGAAATTTAATGCTTTTAAAAGTGATTTTGCTTCTAGCGGAGACACAAACCCAAAATCGTATATTTCTACAAATATGGTAAATATTTTCGACAAATTTGATCAGCTGATTGACCGAATTGCAACACTGATGCTCCTTAATTTGAATTGCCAATAACTTCTATAGGCCGCTTTCGAACGGGCGACTTTTTGCACTCAAAGTTGACCGCAAAAAGTCGATCGTTTGTGGTTGATTGTCGCTACTTGCAGTTGTCATTTAAAAACCATGAAAAAGCGATTCCTTTTCATATGGGCGTTTTTCGACTGCAACCGAACTTCTGCCGCCGATCCCGTCGACTGACTATACGTTAGTTACAACTACAGTTGTAGTCGAAATTGTCGACAAGACGCCGATATTTTTGTAGTCAACTTCGTCTGCAAAAAGTCGCCCGTCTGAAAGCGGCCTTTAAGCAACAGTAATAAAAAAATCTTTGGTACACTGTGTAACATATACTTTCGCAGGTCGTTGTAGATATATTTACGACTTCACCGATCAAATCACGCGAAAACAGCGTGCTCGTCCTACCGGTTACAAATTTAGAATATTTTATCTGTAGGGAAATTTTGCAGGTAAAGGTGTGCATGAATAACGTTGTTGATCACAAATTAATTTAATTTTAAAAATTCAAATAAATACGACAATAACAAAATATTTTGTGCATATTTTAAGTAACTCATGGATAAAAACAATAATAAATCGTGACCTTCGTCAAGCAAAAAAATATGGTAGTATGTACCTGTATCAGGTCGGCGCCCCGGCTTAAAATCTTCGTAAAATTATTCAAACACAAATCAAGGCAGTGCCGTATTATCCATTAGGCTGACTAGGCTACAGCCCTAGGGCGCCATGAAAAAAATAGACGCCAGACAGGGGCGTTTTTAAAACAGTTTAGGTCGTGTGGAGATTTTTGGTGAATAATATCTCTGTGAATATTTTTTTTGCTCTTCAAAATTTTTTTGGTGGAAGATAGGCGCTCCGGGAATTCTAGCCTAGGGCGCCTCAAACAGTTAATACGGCCCTGAATCAAGGGTATAATGAATAAATTTTTGTATGCAAAAAAGGCTAATAAAATCTAA
Organism: Listronotus bonariensis; assembly: GCA_014170235.1. Taxonomy (NCBI): domain Eukaryota; kingdom Metazoa; phylum Arthropoda; class Insecta; order Coleoptera; family Curculionidae; genus Listronotus; species Listronotus bonariensis. The sequence goes on from JACEGR010009451.1 coordinate 25,283, forward strand.
CTTACATAATATACAGTACATTTCTGTAATATCCCCCCCTTTTTATTTTTTAAACGAATAAATGAAAATATAAGAAAATTAAACCTTGGGATATTAAATTTATGCATAAACACCATATAAATAATATAAGTAAAAAGTATAAGACAAACTCGAAGTCTGGGTCTCAGTCAAATAACATATATTTAAACGTTACACGTGTTTCGCCCTCTCGAGCATCATCAGACCTACAATAAATAGGAAAAAACCTAATACATGTCAATAAAACAAATAAACTTAAATTACCTTTAAAACAATAAGACATTATTTAAACATAATAAAATACAAAACACAGCACACTACATATTAAAATGACAACAATGAATGAGGTTAGATCTACGGGCAAAAAATTATAAAATAAAATAAAAATAAAAATAAAAAATAAAAGTTTTTACGCCAACCGGGTTCGAACCCACAACCTTAAGATTTCAAGTCCGAACCTCTACCATTAAACTATTAAAGCTTACGAATTATTCTTGTAAGTTGTTGAACACTAAATTTGGTTCAAAATTGAAAACGTCATTGACGCACTCTAAGACTGGGCTTTTCTTAGCTCTGGTTATTTCCATCTTCTCAAGAAGGTCCAATTTCTTGCTTTTCTGACACTCGTGCAAAATCTTTACATTTCCTATGGCTGAAAATGTGTGCCCTGATTCTAGTAAATGGTTGGCAAAGGCTGATTTTGTGTTCGAGATGTCAGAGTCTTTGTACTTATTGTAAAGGCTAAGGTGTTCATGTACCCTAGTAGATATTCTTCTACCAGACTGCCCAACGTAAATAGCAGAGCAGTCTCCACAGTTTAGCGAATAAACGCCTGATTTGGATAGCCGATCTGTCCTGTCAGTTAATTTAACTAGATGTTTTTGAGACAGTTGATTGTTTTAAAGGCAATGGAGATGTCTAACTGTTTAAAGAACTTGGCAAACTGCAAAGAAATATTCCCGAAGAATGTCAAAACCCTAAACTTATTCACATTGGACCCCCTGGGTAGATTCTAGGAAAGGAGAGTCTGAACTTATTTACAAATCTATAATAAATTTTATTGATTAAATGCTTGGGAAATCCATTATTATAAGCAATTTGTCTTATAATGTTTAATTCTTTATTAAAAGCATCTTTAGCAAGTGGAAGTTTGAACAGGCGATAAAACATAGAATTGAATGCTGCAAATTTGTGTTGATAAGGAGGATTAGAAGAAAACAAGTTTTCTTCTAATTCTCCTTATCAACACAAATTTGC
>JACEGR010009452.1:0-26546 GCA_014170235.1 Listronotus bonariensis
TAATAAATTACAATAAATGCAGGCTAAGTGGTCCTAGTCACCTTTTGTCCCCCTATAGTGCCATATCAATTTCTTACCTCTAGCGAAAATCTTTCTAGTTCACATGTATCAAGCCTCCCAGAATGTTGTGTATCGACCCTCCCATATTGTCTAATTTAACAACAACTTTTATACCAAACATAAGCTTTAAGTAAAATGTATTATGGGACTTTTCAAAATGTAGTTTATGGCAAAATAATTAGTTTTTACCAAAAAATTCGTTTTCAATAGTAAAAATATTTAAACTAAGTACATACTTACATTTTTTATCTTTAAGTTATACTTTTATTTACTGAACAAATTCGGCTTAAATGAAGCATGTGAAAAGTTTCCTACGGGCTGAAATGTATTAAATAAACGATTTACTGGAAGATTTACCGATTTGCTGGTTACTAGGCGCGAAATTAAGAACCGTATCAAGCCTCCTTGTGTATCAACCCTCCCTAGTCTCCCCTACCTAAATTAAAATAATTATTTTATATAACTATCTTATTAATTTATTGCTGTTAAAGTATTCTTAACTTTTATTATATTATGCAAGGACAGAATAGTTCTTTAAAGTATATAAAAAGTTTAATTTTCTTAAAATATTTATTAAAAAAAATTATTATGGAGAAAAGCCAAATAATATTTTGTTTAAATTTAATCTCCCAGAAAACAAATAAACTATAAAATACTTTTTTGACATATTTAGCTTGCGATCCTAGTTTATTGAAATTTTATCATAGCGATTTTTTCTTTTTTTTTAACTGCAAATATTTTCGAAGTCTTGGTAATTTGTAGTGTAAATACTATAATTTATAGACAAATATACTTATATTTGATTTAAAAATACTTAAATGGCAATGCAACTTCTTTACTAAAATATGGAAAATTGTTAAAAATATTGGGTTGTTTTGGCAGCCAAAGAACAATTACGATTTTAATGAGATTTTGCACAGGTAATACATTTAACCTAAGGCAACTAGTCCGCATATAGACCATTTCAAATTAAAAAGAAAAAAAATAGCTCTACCTTAATGTTCATATGAAGCTTTATTCCTAAAACACTTGTTATTTCAAACACAAAACCATATAAACTGGTAGAATCCAATATTCAAAATTCACTTAGCTTTTACTATTACTTTATAAGGATTGAGAGCAGTAGAAAAGAAATATATTTTACTATTTTTTCTGTTACTACCCAGTTGCACGTAAATTATTTAAATTAATATATTATTTATAATTTATATTGTTAAAACATGTGTTTAATAAGTATTATCTAAAAATTAAATAAAACTTTGGGTTTTTTGCATCAACTTTTCAAATTTTGTTCCAATTTATTGTAGCGTTTTGTACAAACGTTTTAGAGACACCCTTAAGTGATCTAGATTAGGTGTAAAGGAATGGAAAATATCTGTATGAAATTAAACTTTTAGGCTAAAATATTACAAAAACCAAACGTACAGCACACAGTGATATTTATCCAGCATACGCGTTAATGCTTCTCTCAAAAAGCTCTGTCTCTCAAGTTAACTCTCTTTTGCCTCTAGTTATCTTTTTAAATTGAGGTATATTAGTTATTCTAAATGACCACTCTACAAGCTTTTACCAAGTTTATGATGAAGTGCTTCAGGGCACAGTACTGGCACCAAATTTGTTCCTCCTTTACATCAACAAGCTTTTCTCTTCCACAACCAAATCCATTCATGGTTTTGTTGACGATAGTACCCTTTAGGCTAGTTTTTAGGTTTTCAAGCCAATCTCTAAATCTGACTTGAAAAGCAAAAGCAGTGCAATGTAAATATCTCTTAAGGGGAGATACCTATAATTTTTTTCATAATATGTTAATTTAGTCCTTTAAGAACACGTCCCCAAAATTTTAGAACTAAATTTTCAGTATTTTGAATATTGCAAAGACGGTGAGTCAATTCCAATGTACCTATTCAAGCTTTAAATGCGATTTACTCAAAACTTTATTTTGAAATTGGCGGACATGATAACACAAAAGTTATTGACCGATCTTTCTGAAATTTGTACACATATTTTTAACAACAGTACTTTCTATTTAAATCTCCTAAATCCCGAAATTTAAAAAAATATATATATATATTTGTTTTAAGGCAAAAACGATGGCAAAATTGAGCCAAAAAATCAATTTATTTTTTCAGTCATTGTATTCTTCAGTTTTTTTATTTTTCTATTTTTTTAGGTTCATTGACAAATTATTACACTATTAAACACCAAAACATTTAGTTTTTGATTTTCAAATCTCTAGAACCGATTCTAGAGTGCCCGCGGATTCAAAAGTCTCTCTCCGATGTTCCTAAAAAATTATCGTATAATTAAAATGGAAAAAATATATATTATATTATTTAAATATCTGAGTTAAAAATAAACCAATTTTTGAAAATGTATTATGACTTTTTATTAAAAAAAAATAATGAAAATTTAAGCATTACAGGTAATAAGCCGTTAGTACAATTCTAACATCTAGAAGGCGATGATTTGAACCTTTCTAAAGTATTGTTTCCATATCTGGGAAGATATGATTATGTGTAATTATTGTGTACAGAAAATAAATATTACAGACCATTTTTAAAGAAAAAAACAATAAATTACTAACAGAATGACAAAATTCCTTTAAATTTGTTTTTTTACGTATTATTATAAATTTATACCGATACGTCTATTCTAAAGTTGTATTATAAAGATCATTTGGTCACCACACACCTCTCATAAAAGAACTAGGATACCTACTTCGTATGTAAGTCTGTAAAATAAAATGGCGAATCGTGCGTAGAGTAACTTTAATTTTTTTACTAGCAACTATTACTGTTGGTAACATTGCCACTTTTTACGCCAATGTATTTTTAAATATGGCCGTGTCGTTTATTCGGCCATCATTGGCCGGTTGCAACACTCGAACGATGTTACCAACAGAAGTAAGTTACTGTTTTCAATATCGCGAAATCAAAGTCACTAAACAATTAACAATACATAAACTGCCATTTTTAGAAAGCAATAGTTATTCTATTTTTTTATAAGGGCTGTGGGTTGTCATAATGAGCATGCTAAATATCTCATAATGATACTTTCGTAAATAAAAAAAAACTGGAATTATATGGTTCGTAGTTTAATTAACACACAAAATTATTATTTGTCTTTGAATGTAAACATTTGCTATAGAATAAAGCTAAAAACTTAATAACCAGTCTTACTTTTAAAAAGAATTATTATTTGTTCTCTATCCTAAGCATCTTAAGTAATAGAAACAAAAACTTTAAATTTAAAAATAGTAGAAAATCAAATACCACATCTTTAAAATCATATGAGAGCCCTGAATAAATATTTTAAGATCAAATTAACTCTTTGAGATGTTTCCAATCTCAAAATAAATCCTTCGTATCTTTTGACGCTTAACTTATTATCACTTTTTATGCATAATTTTGCTAACTTCTTTTTAAAAATGTTTTTTTTTTGTTAAAAAAGTAAATTTAACCTTAAAATATATGTCAGTACCACCACTTTGAAGCTCAAGTTGAGGGTCGTCATAAGATGAGTAGGTTGATTTTAGTTTTCCATAATCTTTAGTGAAGTGTTGAAATATAATTATACTAACCAGAACTAACCTTTAAAGCACAAAAAGGTTGACATATAATTAGGTTAGGTACTTTGAATAAATTTTTAATAAAACCTGCTGGATCATATTGCTGATAAGGAATATTAAAAAGTTAACCCCATGTAATTCGTTGTGTAAGTTTTGTCAACCACAAATAAACTTTTGTATATTCTTAAAAAAAATATATCTAAAAGTTAAACATGGTTTTAAACTATAATTTGCAGTACTTTGTTATATTAAAAGTTCAAAGACTTAAAAATAATTAAATACACAAAAAAATACCGGATAAGCTGTAAAAAAATATTTTTGGAAAGGGGTTATTGAAACATAAACTTTTTTTTTTAATTCCAAAATTTAGGCTCGTACTTTGCCAATGTGTTTGATGTCGGCTCCATGTCTTACAATTTAAATAAAATAATTTGAAAGTTATTTTTGCACGTCTGATTTTTAGGTATAACTTTTATGTCGCTCCAGTAGCTTGGTTTTTAAGATATTATGCCGTGTATACCGAGTGTCCACGAGATCACTTTTGGACGCCATGAATTAAAGCAACACTGTCGGACGGCGGCTTCTATGGTTAAAATAGGTAAACCGCCGGTAATAATTTTTTTCGGTTTTTATCTACGTAGATAGAACTTATTATTAGGAAAAAACCGCCGGCGGTCGTTTAGCCAGTGCCTAAAAAAACCTACACCTACACCTTGACATTAAAATGTCTGATTTTATTTGCCTTGTATATTAACTGGTACTCTCAATAAAGAAAAATGTATCTTGATAAAAAAAATATTTTAAATTGTTTTTTTGTATTTTGTACAGGGGCGGATTAATAGAGTTGGTACACCCTCTTTGTAATATTAGATTTATTCTTGCTGTATGGTGTCTCGAGTTAAACACTATTTCTAGCACGGGTTATAAGATAAAGATTTAAAAAAACTCTTTTTTGTAAAGCAAATAAAATAACTATAAAACCTAAAAAATGTGTTTGTTACTAGCTCATTAACTGCCAGTTTTTCAATAACTTCCAAGTCCCTTTTTTTTCTATTTTGGGTCATATTGTAAAGAATCGTTTCACCGCCTGCCAAAATGGCTCCCCATTCGCCAAATGTTCCATAGTCGAAAATAGTGTGATTGCATGCTGCGAGAACTGCAAGATCCAGTGCTGCGCTATTTGTTTTGTTCTTAGTCTCAGTCACAACATATACATTTTTTAGCCAACCAAATTGTTGCAGGCACCACTTCGGATCATCACTAAGAAATATAAATAGTACTTTACTGTATTTTTGTGTAAAATATGCCATTGCTTTAAGGAAGTACTGCTTATCTAATAGAGTCTCTTGATATTTTCTAAAAACAAAAGATTATATAGAAATTAACAAAAATGACATCTTTTATCAAAAGGCACTAGGTAAATGACCGCCGGCGGTTTTTCCTCAATTTTAAGAAAAAAACTCCTTCTGCGGTTTTTTTATATCTGCGTATATAAAATCTGCCGAATATATTATAACTAATTTGTTATTACCGGCGGTTTTTACTTATTTTGTAGACAAAAGCCGCTGTCAGGCGGTGTTGCTTTATTTTGTTGTATTGTTTAATATTATTGTTATTATTGATCAACAAACAAAAATCAAACTTGGAGACACCTTTGACACCTACGAAGATTTTGTCAAAGCTCCTTATAAGTTAAAAAATATGTATCTAGGTACCTACATCTTTTAGGAAAAGAGAAGCCAAAAGTATTTTAGCGGCAAGAAAAAAAACTGATCGTTTCCTAGAACTAAAATTAAAGTTTTACCAATTAAAGTATGCATGTATTGAGGGTGAAACAAACTTTAAAATTCTCAGGAAAAAAAGTTACAAGATAAATAACTCATATACACGGCTAATTTCTTTAAGCATATTATTAAGGTTTAAAAAATGTATCCAAGTTTGTTGATAGCTACAGGGTTAGGAGTGTTGACCCGTAAGCGTAAGGTCTTGAGGTCGATTCCGAATAGATAAATAACTTTTTTTTCTTTTTATATTTTTTCTTTTGATAATTTTTTATACATTTTTCTAATTTTTATGTGTTATTATTTATAATTTAATTTCCAGACAAATAATTTCCTACTTTTTAAGAATTTTAAGTTATATCTAATTGCTGACCTTAATGCTGCCGATGACATCCTGATAAGTTATTTCGCCTTTCCTGCCTGACAATCTTTTTTAAAGTATTTTTAGTGTTGTAAATTATTGGGACCATGTTACGAAATTGTTTTGTAATGTGTCTTTTTTAATTATAGGCCTCTAATAAAGTGGCAATCTAGCCACGAAACGTTAGAATAAATACAATAGTGTGGTTTTATTTGCCTGTTTCCATCCCGCTATACTACTCCAATTTGATTTTCCAAATGGTGCTATTATATTAACTGAACTACAATAATAAACAATAAAACATAAAAACAAAACGCGTACGGTACGCAAAATAAATAATTTTTAAGGTTAGATTAACTGTAACTATTTTTTGGCGGTTTTTATTAGTTTTTATAAGCAAAACCGCCGGACGGCAGCTTCTATTGATAAAATAAGTAATAAAAATTCATTATAGTTTTGGACGGTTTTTACATACGTAGATATAAAAATCCGCGAAAGTCGGCTTTATTCATAAAATTGAGCAAAACCGCCGGCGGCTGTTTAGCCAGTGCCTTAAAAATTACACGTGGAAAAAGTACTAAACACATGTTAAACATACAGGGTGGCCCACCATGTTTGATCTGTGGCTAGATAACCCTAGGGTTTTTAAAATAAGGAAATTGAGGAACATAATACCATATACATGGTGACTCTGAACTGTGCGGAAAAAATGATACCACAAATTTCTAAGGCTAAAATATGACGATCTAACATAACTTACCTTAGTCTAAAAGAGAATGATTTTAGGAACACAGGATGTCAAAAGTTTATTCAAAATTTAATTTTTATAAATAGTTTTGGTAATAATAATAAATACAGGGTGGGCCAAATTAAACTTACACACTTTTAAACTAATGATAACTTTTTTTCTGTTGCGCCTAACTTTTTTACTTTTAAAGTGCTAGGTAATAGGCGGATATGTTTTCTCTAGGTTTGCCAATTTTGGTCAAATAGATTTACATGGTACTGGACTTACGGGACTTATTCCAAATTACTGTATTTAACCTCGTTGCAATAGACATCTTATTTAGCTACAATTAAGCTAATACGTTTTTCTTGTAGACAAACTATGGGAAATGATTTAGTAAAAGCGAATCTGTCAACATTTAAAAATTTAGGAATTAAAATTATTTTTATTAATTAATGCTCTCCATAAAGCATGCATTTCTCTCGATTTTAAAAAGAACCTTTTAGTGTCCTTTAAAAATCAAAAATGTGAGGTTACCATGGTTACTGAGTTGGATGCTGACCAAACTTAATAGTAAATTAATTAAAAATAAACGTATTATAGCCTAATTAGAAAAAATAATTTTTTTGTTTAATGCATCATTTTGGGTTAGCCTCTCAAAAATGAAAAGATGGGCGCAACAGATAAAAAGTTATTATTTGGTAAAAGTGTACAAGTTTAATTTGGTCTACACTGTATATTGTCACATTATTTGGCAAGGCGGGGTTTTAAGAGGTGAGAAATTAAAATCTGCCATTAATTATGTTGCAAACTCTTACGGAGGACTAAACGGTTTTTGGTTTATCGGAGATTGCGAGAAAGTTTTCTGAAGAATCCAGAAGTGAAAACTAAAATTGACCTTTTGAAGTCTAAATTACACCAAGTACTTTTATTTACATATTTGCATTATTTAAAATTTACTCCACCACATGTTCTAAGAAAAAAATAAAATAAAAAAGCTCTTTCCGTACATTGTCGTCAAATAAGTAGTTTAAGTAAAATTTTGATTTTTAGGTCGGATTTTTAGTATTACTATAAATATGAAAATATAAAAAAATCCAATAAATATTTGAAAATTAAGAAAATAGTTTATTGCTTAAAGCCCGATTACATAGAAACGGCTTATTTGACGACAATTTACAATAAAGCTTTTTTAGAAGAAATTTAATTTTCTTCTTTAGGAATGTGTATTAGTTAACTTTTTTGATTAAAGATTCAGAGAGTTATTCATAAAAAAAATTATTGGTAGACTATTAGTCGCGATGATACACCTCTTTATATTGATATTAAGGGCTCTTGATAATATTTTTACAGTACCATATTCGTTTTTTTTTGTCCAGTATAATATAGATATGTATGTATGTATGTACGAGTATGTAACTCTTAATTAATATGTGTGATACTAGGTGTCACTACAAGCATAACTTTCATAGCACATCAAACCAAAAAGTTTTAAGATAATCTTAAAACACTAAATTAATTGTTATTGTAAAAAGCGTGGGCGCTTTGTGCCATATTTTTGTATATTGAGCTCCAGACGATTTTTTAAAATAATACTAGTATTTTTTGTTTTTATTATTTTTTTAATTTTATTTAAGATTATTTTAAATATTATTTTGCACTTTTAGTTCCATGCTTTAAAAACGTGTTTTTTTTTGTTTTTTTTTTGAAATATATTTATTCTTTTAAATCGTAAAAACAAATAAAACCAAAATAAACCTACCTTTTTAGGTACGATTTATAATCTGTTCTTCTTACATGAACTCCAACAAACGTGTATTTGGTAATCGGCAAGTGTGTAGTTTTACGTCTAAGAATAGTTTCGGCGGCATTTTTTAAGTATTTTTAAATACAAATGCTTTGGTTATGTTTTGAATCCAGGGCAAAATCTTTTCTGGTTTAGTTATGTAGCGGGGTAAAATTATATTCTAACAAAAAAAAATGTATAGGGTGAACAAAATTTAAAGCTTTCTATAAAAAACTTATAATTTTGTATATTTTACACAGAAGACGTTCTCCGTTTGCGAGGCTCAAATTTAAAGCTAAACTTACTGGTGAAAATCGCAATTTACTATGTCGCGTATCCTCCGTTTACTAGTTATAGCGTGTTTTTAAATTTCCTGCATTATTTAGGATCCCTGAAAACTATTTATAGAGTTAAAAGTTAAAAGAAAATAATTATTTAAGCCTATTTAGGTAAGTAGAAAATGTACATGAAAAACAAACGCTAGCTTTCTACTGAAAGGCTTAAATTTAGTTCGTTTGTTTTTCATGGCCATCCTTTACTTCGCAGTATAAGCTAAATAATGTTTTCTGGTAAAAAATAACCGTGTTATTAGGACCTGTACAAAAAACCATTAGGGTAAAACACTAATAGAAGAAATTAGTAGATTTACTCTTAAAATAGTAACTTAACTAGTAAACGACGCAACATAGCAAATTGTGGTTTTTACCATTAAGTTTGGCTTGGGAAATTTAAGCCTCTCAAACAGTGGTCAATTTTGTGTGTAACTTACAGAAACCCAATTTTATTCTTTTTAATTTAAAAAATATTTTGCTTAGTATGTTGTGGAAACCAAAATATAGCCCATTTTACTTTCACATTTAGTAAATATATCATATTTTTTTAAATTTTACATTAATTTATATAATTGACAAAACAACCTTTAAAACTTTGTACCTACTTTTATACATACACATTTTAAATCGAGACAACGGTATTTAATTTAATTTTTAATTTTACACTAAAATCCCTTTCTAATGACATAGCACGACTTACTGTTTTTTGTAATTTTGTAATTTGTAATAAGGGGGACCGTAGATTAATAATTTATTTAAGAATTTATCGATTTGTATATCTCGAATATAAATTTAATAAATGATTTATAAAAACGGAATGGTTATGTTTTTAACTTTTTGCTTATTGTTTAATTACCAGGTAAGGCCAAAATAATTTAGGTTGGATACTCGTCCAACCGCGCCCACACTGGCGTCGCCACTGTTTAAGCGCAAGATAAAAAAACATACTTCTTGGATACAATCTATTATTACCAAGAACAGTTCATTACCTGAGGGTCCACCCTCCAATCTTCTAGGGATGTAACAAAGTTTTGGTATTTTACCGGACAGTGAAAAATATCTCTGAGATCTGAAATTGTAAGATTCTCAAAAGTCTTTCCAATTTCCATTTGATGCAACTGGGGACGTAAGGCTGAAGTCCGGACTGCTGGGCAATTGACAATACTGATGCATATGCCCACATTATATTACCTTAAAAATAAACCTATAATAATATTGTAGATTTACTAAATAATTTAGTATTTAGGTACAAAACATTTCCGAACACAAAACATGTACAGTATCATCATTCAAAACTTGAAATATTCTTGCTTGGTTTTCGTTTTTGTAAAATCTTGTTAACTAAATTGTTGCATACTGCAGACCAAAGATAAGTGATGATAATATATTTATAAATTCACTGGCATTTGATTTTGGAATTAAAATTTAAAGGCTGACAAAATACTTGAAAAACAAATTTCTGGCTCTTTGGTCGCCAAACTTGCACTATTTCATTACTAGGAAATAGATTATATTTTGATTTATCGCTCTTCCAATCCTGCATTGTCCAGTTAAGGGGATCCAATTCAAATTGTAGTCGTGCACGTTTTTCTTCTGCAGTAAGGGCTTTTTTGCAGGTCTATAGCTCTTAAGATCATTAAAACATAGTCTTCTTCGTACCGTTGTTTCCGAGATATTGAAAGGCTTTTATTTACTCTTTGCAAAAATTCTAGTTAAAGATAAATGTGGGTCTTTATAAGCAATACCTAAAATTCGCTTATTCATGAAAACTGTAGTAGTCTTTAGGTTTTCCAAAACCGTTTTTGGAATCACACTGCAAAATGTTTTGTAATTTTTAATGATTTATGGGACGGTGGTTTCCGGAACTTTCAATCTTGTAGAAATATTACACTGCTTTAGACCCTGTTTATAAAAGGCTATAATTCTTTGGCGAATATCGATAGAAAAGGATTTTCCTTTTGCCATCTTAACACTAAATTAAATTTAGGGCAAATTCTTTTAAATTTACATGATCTAAACACTGGTATTTAAAAACTGCATATAAGATATATTTATATGAAGTATCAATAAACAGTTCAAACATTTTGACCGGGACAAAAAATATTTGATTGTCTAAACAAAGATAAGTCAGAAATATATTTTGGTGTATTTTTAACAGAGATAGGACATTTGTTTAGATATACAGGGTGTAATTTAAATAATGGCTTAAAATACGGGGTATCATTCCCTAGGTAATTTTAGGAAGAAAAGTTTTTATAAACATGGGACCTAAACGTCTTACCTTGTGAGATACAGGGTGTTAAAATTTTTAAAGAACCAAAAAATTCGAAAACACCTATTTTAGTACAAACTGTTATACTGGATATAAACCTTATTTAAAAGGTATTTAATATTTTTGTTACATAATTGCTTAATAAAAATTGTAAATACTAATTAAAGAAAAAAGATCCGCAATAATTCTTTTATGGTCTAAAAATATGCAAATAAGTAATTTTTTTCTCTTAAACTAAATAAGATACGAAAAATAAATTAAGAGACATAAAATTAGTATTTTAATTTACTTAATCTAAAGAAAGAACAAAAATTTTATAAATATTCACACAGTCAGTGGCGTACTGTTTTTTGTTGAAAATATTCCTTAGTCCAGTTGCCATTCGAGAAGCCACTGGACCTACTAAATGTAATTAAATTATTGATAAAATGCCCCTTAATGTCGTTAATAATATTGCAAAATTAAAAAAATAGGTAAAGAGTAGTTAGGATATATAAAAAAACAATAGATTTTTTTTTTTATTTTAACACTGTATCCTAAGTTAAGAGGTTTAGGACATATTATTATGTTTATATAAACTTTTCTTTTTAAAATAAGCTAAAGAATCAAACCCTGTATTTTTTAGCCATCAAGTTAAATTACACCCTGTATAGTAAGGTAAAATTCATTTACAATACTAGAAATATTTACAAAATTTAAATCTTCCAATCATTATGGCCAATACTGTATTTTCCATTCTTAATTACTTTTAACGAAACACTTTTCCAAAGGGCTAGAATATCGTATCCATTTTTTTTGGTTAAACTTGTTTGAGGGAAAATATTTATTTTAATAGCTAAATAAAACTGGTAAAGAACAATAAAATTTACCAAAAATCGTTAAAATTTAGGTTCTCAAGTGACCGAAGTGATTAATAAAAACATTTGATACTTTGTTTTTCCTGTATTTTATAAAAATATATATATATTTTTTAATTTCAGAAAATTAAAGCATCTAGACCTTCACAGCAACCAACTAAAGGATCTAAAGAGAAACCAATTTAAGGGCCTTCGAGATGTCGAAGTTCTGGATTTAAGCTTTAATAATATACCCAAAATCGACTCCAGCCATCTATCGGATTTGACAAAAATGTCATGTGGCTCAATGCATCGCATAATAACATTAAAAGAGCTTACAAGGTATGTTCAAAAATGCTAGTACTATGTCACGCCTAATTGTATTATTTCTAAACAGCATCTTCGCATGTAGGAATATTAACACATCTGCATGGTCAATATTATTAAAGATAGAACTTTGTAGTTTTTGCAAAAACCCAAGCTACTTTTTTTTTTGTATAACGAAAATGCCGTAAAAAAAGGCCTAATAACCCTCTTAGTTCTTGAGATACAGGGCGAAATGTTAACAAATTATAACATATTTTTTTAATTTCCCTGAGTACTGTGGGTGGTGCAAGCCATTTACGACTCTCAAAATTGGATTTTGTTATTAAAATTATGGTAGGAAAGCCCAAGTGGGGATTTCGGGATTTACTACAGCGCGGCAGATTAATATACCGTAGGATAGCTTGTACCCGGGTAAGTACCTCCACCAAATATGAGCTTCGTATACAGGGCCGATCATAAAAAACAAAAATATATCCATCAGAAATTGTCGAGCGCGTCAGATTAAGATAGGGTGAGTTAATTACATGCTAAACAGTGTATATTCCACTAATCTGACAATTTGAGAGTGACGTAAAGGAAACAGAGGGCTACAAAAAAAAACGTCAGTTTAACATTTTCGAGCGTAGCTTTTTTTTAATTTTGAAGAAAATAATTCAGGGATAACATAAAATATATAATACGATATGACCCGAACGATTTTCAGAAGCCAAAATAATACTAGTATTTTTTGACATATTTAAAAGTCTATAGCCGCTTCCCCACCGATAAAAAGGTATACATTATAATATACATTTTTTCTTCTTATCATCTAAGCTATGCAGCCCCATAGGTCTCCTTTGACGCGCTCGAGTAAATCCCCATTTAGCATCGTGGGCTCCCCTAATAAATGTTTTTTCATTTGTTACACAGCTTGCTTAACTCTATTTGTACACAAAATATCTTTTGCCCCAGTACAGGATACAAAAATAAAAAAAATTACTTGAATACACACTATTTATTTGCAATAACTAGTTATATACAGTGTGCCTCAAAAACATAATTTTCATTGACATTTTTTTCAATGGAACACCCTGTTTCTTTTAAACTAGCTCAAACTCTGTATGTGTATTGAAATTCTACATAAAAATATATCACACACCATATGTCAATTATTGTTGGTTTTAAGATATCAGTAGTATGCGGGTATACTTATAAACGATTGAAAAAGAAAATGAAAAATAATATTTTTTTTTTTAAATAAATTCGTTACTGTCAGAGTGATAAATAAAAAATAAACATGTTAACATTAACTCTCATTGTAAAAGCTACTTATAGGTAAGACAAACAAGCAGTTGGTTTTATTTTAGACAACATAATATGTATTGATGCCCACCATAGTATTTTTTCTTTAAAAACAACAATGCATTTATATGGCTGGATTTGTAGGTTATGCTAGCAAATGATGTATCTAAATGACAGCTAATAGCTAACTTACCTATTAGTAGTTTCTGGTCCTAACAATTTGTCCATTGTATTTATCTCTTTCTGGTTTAACGCAAGTTCCAATAAATATGTCTTCGTCTTTCATCATGGCAGGCTATCGTAGATGGAGCAATCATCGCTTTGCCCTGGTTGCCAAGTTGTTTACAATTTCTGCATGTAAACTTTAATGTCCTTTTTGGCTCACATCTAATTAAGAGAAAAAATATTCCATGAATCGAATATTTTTAACTTGACAACGTTGCCGCAGGTAGTCACGCCGAAATGTTATTCGATATTTGTGTTTGATATTTTCATAATGATTTGTTTGGACAGTTTGTTTACATTTTCTGTGATTTATTGTGTGTTTCGTGGTTTTACCCTTAATTGGACTTGAATATTGACTTTATTAGTGATCAGTGTATATATTAATTTGTGCTTTTCAACAGATAATTTAAGGTAATATTGACATGGTTATGTAAGAAAATCTTTATAAAAACCAAATAAATGACATTTTTAATTAGGTGTGTGTAATTATTGAACTAAACCCCAATATTTTATATTAATAGGAAACAAAAACAAGTACCTAACATTAAGGGCAAAAATAGCACAGGCTCAACAAAATAATTGTTTTTTTATAACAATAGCAGGGTTGATTTAAATAAAAACTTTTATTAAAAATAACTGTTTTCAAAAAATTAAATTTGCTATCCATTTGTCCTCTTGTAAACCCCATCCGTGTACATTCTGAAGAGAAGAGATAGTAACAAAGTTTCAATTTAGTTCAAATGGTAAATTTAGCATGTTGACTGTTACTTCATTTTTATTTCTCTCATTTTTAGGTGCATTTGCAAGAAACACAGTGTTATGGGCTAGCTAAACGATGTCATTTAACCAAATAAAAAAGCTAGCAGCCTGCAACCTCGTTTAGAGGAATGAGATTTTGGGCAGAAGACTTTTCCTTGAATCAGATAATTTACTCTCTGTGATGTCGTGACCGTGGAACTCTCCCACTTTGCAGAGAATTGGAACTATGTAGATCCGGCAAAGCAGTTTTATTAAAAGTAGATTATCAAATGTTCTTCCAGCTTAATTTCGTAGAGTGTAAGTTAGTAGTTTAAACTTAAAATTAAAGGGGTGTAATATTGGCCACTTTTAAACAACAAAAAAAAATCCATCATAAAAAATCTTTTTCAGGTTTTTTTGACCAATTTAAATCATCTTCTAGTCCAGTGAAAGCTTATTATTAATAAATATGGCGAGTGCAAAAAGTTTATAGGAGTTAAGGTGGCTACGGGAAAGGAGACCAAAATATTCCTATTTTGACCCAAATTTTTTGAGCAGTCCTGTGGAATAGTAGTTAATCTGTCACAATTTTTTACCAGTGTATTTCTTAACATTTTGTTTTAAAAAGTTATATTGGTATCTCAATTCTAAAGGGAAATACAAATTTTTAAAAGACTATTAAATTTTGGTATAGTTATACTTTTACACCTTCTTAAAATATTTATTTTTTATAATAAAAAATAAATAAAATAAAAGGACAGATAAATACAAAATGAAAAATAAAATAAATAATAAAATCCCTCTACTGGCTACTATTAGCTTACCACCTTAATTTGCGTCTTTACGATGGCCACTTTTAACAACACTTATAAAGATGGTCCTTCTTCTCCTCACGCTATACTCGGCCGTTATTAGTCGTAAAAAGGAGTAATGATTTAATTCCCGTTTCTATGGCTACTTGACTTTTAAGTGACCGTTTTAGCTTAATGCTATGGATGGTGGGGAGGGGGATAACCATCTTTATGGCGAACAAGTTGAAAAAGTATTGCATCGGAATGTATAAATTAAGGATGGCACCACAGTAGCCAGTGGAGAATTTTGAGAAGTATTATTTCTTTCCTTTTTTTAATTTGTATCTATCTGTCCTTTTTCATTTTGTATCTCACTCTAATAATTCATGCTCATTGGTTAAACAATCTCCTCTGGCTACTGTAGCGCCACCTTAAGTTGCTCTTTCGACGAACACTTTTTAAAACATTGGCAGATGGTTATCCTCCCCTTGACCATCCATACTTAATGCCCTTTTAATAATTATTCAGAAAAAAAAATTGACACAAAAATGAAATAAGAGATATTTTTATATTCAAAGCGTTGTGCTAAATAGGGATAAAATATGTCGTTGATGCCATTTACAAATTTAAAAGTAAAATTAATTTTTGAGTATAGTAACCAAAAGTAATGAAAAATAAGGAAATAAATCAATCAGTCTAAATTTATTTTTATATTTCTTCCTTTAAGTGTTAAAAAGTTATAGAGAAGACAACCTTTAAAAACACCTTTATGTGGGAGAACAACCTTACAAAACACCCGGTATATCGTCTTTATGAATCTATTTTACCATGTCTTTATGAATCTATTTTACCATTTTTAGGTGGTGGATGTCTCCGAAAATCTTGTAACAGAAATTGAAAAATTCGGCGTTTAAAGATATTTACCTGGCGACAATAAACCTTTCCAAAAACAACATAAGTAAGATAGAAAACGGTGCATTTGAAAATTGTGCTAATATATCAAAATTAGATTTGTCCTTTAATCAGCTAATGGAAATACCAAAGAAAGCATTTGATGAAACTACCTATGCTACTGAACTCCAATTTTCAAATAACTTTTTACCAGTTTGGATCAGGTAAGAACAAACACACCGTTTATATACAATAGCCATATACTTTGGCTTAGAGGACTTTAAAAGAATTTTTTATAGCAAATTAAGATTGCGATTGATATGATTTGTTTTTTTTTAGATTCCTTTACATAATATGTCTGGTTTAAAAATTCTTGATGTATCCCACAATCTAATAGAAAAAATACCCAGAAAAACATTTCCAAAATTATATGAATTGCACACAATTGATTTGTCTTATAATAACTTATCAGGTAAGTTGTAATCTGGATGGTAAAAAATATACTGTGTTTGCGGAAAGTCCGGCAAAGATCAAATATCTCAGATAGTTTTGAACCAAAATGGATGAAATTCGGTATTCCAGGATAAAACAGTCTAAATATCGGCGATATTGCCAGATTTTTAGTTTCGAGAATTTGGTTCAAAGTTTTTAATTTTAAATAAGATACCCATTTTTTATTTAATTATTGGATTTTAGCTGTTTTTAAACATACATTGGTATGAGAGTTCAATTTTCTCTTTAAGTGTTAGTAGCAGAGAGGATGTTTTATTTAGTAACAAAATAGTGGTAAACTGCCTAGGTATTACCTACTGTTTATACCTTGCAACTCTTAAACTAGAGCCTCGTCAGTTTTGACAAAAAAAATATCCAGTTCAATAAGAGTTTAAATGCCCTGTTTAAATAAAAATAAACATTTAGTGTGGGGTTCTTCTGGTAAAAATATTCTATGTCTTTTAATTTTTCTAAATAATAAGTAATATTGTTCATTTTATCTAGGAATTTAATTTATGTCAGAACTTTTAAGGTACCAGTTTAAAATTTGCATGGGGTAAAGAGAACCTACTACACCTATTATTTTTACTAAATTAAACATTTTTGTTTAATAATAAAACTTAAAGAGAGAAATTTGATTTTGTACCATTGTACAAAAAATTTAACCTCTAAGCTTTCAACTGGGTTTTAGTAAGCAACATCCATTGATACACATCCAACTCATAAAAACCAAATAAGGGTTTTAAAATATATAATTTGTTTGGTGGTTCCTCAACTTAAATAAAAATATTTTCTTTGGATCAAATTATCAATCATTTAAAAATTTAATCCATATTCAAAGAACAGGTTTTCGGTTTTGGTCAAAACATTTTTTCTTCTTTAGACAAAACCACGGTTAACCGAAAATTAATTGTCCTAAAAGCCGGTATTCGCTTTTTGGAAACCGGTTAACTGGTATTCGAAAACCGCAAACCGATATTTGACAAACGGTTTTCGGTTTTAGCCAAAACAGCGGTTAACCAAAAACCGGTTTTGATTGCCAGCACTATTCATAACTCTGCACTTATGTATTTTGGAATATTTAGAAAATTGTATCCACTTACTTTTTGTAGAAATAATACCAAGACAGTATAAATTCCTTATTAAATTTTAAATGATCCAAATGTATTATTCCTATTACTTTTTAATACTTTTTGTTTAAATAAATTGTAGTGGGCAATGAAGCAAAATACAAACGTGTAAAAAAGCGTCAAAGTGTTAAAATAAAGTTTTTTTTAATAATTGTATGTTATATACTAAATTACAGTACTTTATTATCATGTTAGCGATTAAAAAAATAGCACGATTATAACGGTGGTGGAAAAAAATATTTACTGATACAATAATAAAGCAATACGGAATTTGTTTTAGCTTTTTCTAGTCAGATAAATATAACATTAATATTTTTTTAATGTTATTTGTAAAAATATTGAAAAGCCTTGAAAACATATAATTAGGTTGGTGGAAGATAATGCGAACAATCATACCAAAGCTGTTTGTTTTCCATTGGTACGTATTAAGGATCATACCGTCAATGTTAAGTAAAACAAATTATCTACCACCAATTTAATTAAATGTTTCAAGGCTTTTTTAATATTTTAAACAAATTACAGCTAAAAATTATCAAAGCTATTTTCCTTGCAGTTAGATTTACCAGACAAGCATAATAATGTGAGAAACATAGTTGAATTTAAAATAACATTGGCCTAAAAAATTTTATTATAAAAATATTAGGACTGTATTTTAAAAATGCAACTAGATAACGCTAGGGGGTTTGTTAAGCTTTGCGTTTTTTTTTCTGAAGTAATTTATTTATTTAAAATGTAAAGTTTAATGTATTTATTACATTTTTAGATATACAGGTCCGAATATTACGACTGCTTTTTAAAAATAAAGTTGATGATGGTCACACGACATCGAAACGTTGCATTTGGAAATAAAATACCACCATTGGATAGAGCTAAAAAGTGCAATTTATTTTTAAATTCGATTTAAAAAATAAGACTAGAAAAAAATTAATTAAATTTTTAATTTTAGAAAATATTCAATTTTAAAATATTTTAAACAGCAACTTAATTTTGTTTTTATTTTACCGACTTCGTATCTTTTACCATTTTAAGATGGTTTTTCTGGTTTGGACACATGACACATTGCATAAGCCAAGTAAAGGCTTAAGTATTATACGCTAACAAAAGTGTTTCAAAATACCCCGTATTTTTTATAAAACTAATTATATAAAAGCAGAGAGGTTTTTATAAAATGCTGTCAGATACATAATTTATGCTTTCAAAAGTGCATTAAAATCTTTTCTTTAATATTTTACAGATATTTTTAATTCCGTTTTTCAAACGCTGTTTTCGCTAAGAACTCTGGATCTAAGTCATAATTCTTTGGAGTCCATTAAGCCGAGCACTTTTGGAGCTCTGCCTACCCTTTTAAAGTTGGATATGAGTTACAACAGGTTGGAAAATATTGCCAGAAGCGCACTTACAAAGGTAGTTATCTTGGAGTTATATTTGGTATTTATGAATAACTTATGTTTTGTTATTTTGCATATTCGCAACAGAACAGAAGAACTGTAAATATATTCGCTAAAATATTGCAAAGGTGTACAGTCTGGTCTAATAGATGTGTTATAAATATACAGGGTGTTCCGAAATTATTGCACCAAATTTAATTGGCATATTTAAAGTTGAAAATAGGCCCATAAAATTGGGGTGTAAAAATTCTAAAAATTTGTTTTTATCATACTACATAAATACTCTAGTGTTTTTATTTGGTATTTGGTGCATTTCTTTAAAGCAGCAAAAGATATTTTTCCATGTGCAATTTTTAAAAAGAATTTCCAGTGGCGTCGTACCATAATTTTATGTAATATTTTTAAGAAAAATTGTTGCCCATTTAACAACTATTATTTAATTTAAAAGGATTAGTTTTTGAATTACAGAAGTTCTTTTGTTTAAAAAAAGGTCCCCTTTAACTCATTTTATCCCCTATTATTCGTTACTATCTTTATCACCCGCGGGCTTTCCTTAGTTCGAAGCCGGGTAATTTGTACCGAGTCTGTGTGTGACGGTCTGTCCAAAGCCCACTCTTTTCAATTTGGCTTCGACCGGCTGACCGGTGTAAATCAAATCGGTTTAGGAACCGATCGATCGGTTATAAAAAAATCGGTTTGTTCAATCGATCGGTCGGTGGTCGAAGTAGGAGGAGCCAAAGTAGGAGGGATGGGGTCGGATCGACCGTCTCAAAGCCTACTTATTTTCAAAATTTAAATAAAGAACAATCTTAGGATTAGACGTAATCAGATCCACGCTTACGATCCACCACAACTTAATTGGTTTAGATGATACAAGGTGATTCTCAGAATTCGTCAATTTTTATTACGTGTTATTGCTCGAACATTTATGGAGATAGAAAGAAACTTTATATTACTTTTTTAGAATCCAGTGGCGTTCCCAAAATAAATATAAATGTTTTAATTTTTGAGATATTAACCAAACTTTTATTTTTTTTCGCGATTTCAACAATTTAAACCACTTAATATTTTTCATTGTTCCAAATAGCAAAACTACAAAAAAATTGTTGGCCATGGATTAAATCAAAATTCACTTATTTTTAAAAGGTATGTATATAAAAACCCCATTTTTAATACAAAAACATTTATTAACCAAAACAATAACAACCACATAAAATAATTTTAATATTAATAGCAACTAAACTCTCTTAAGTACTTAATAATTTTTTTGCGCTAATATTTAATCACAGAATGTGCTTAAATGCATTTCAATGGCGATATAGATGTAATATGTTTGATTTTCTTTTGGTATCTAAATAGTTTTAAAAGGCATAAAGCAAATTATTTAATTTTATTCAAAGTATACCAAATATTTACATCTATCTTGCCATTAGATGGATTACAAGATAAGTTTAAAAATGCATCTTACAAAATGGAGAGCTTTTGAGCACATCTTGTAATTAATCACAGGCGCAAAAAAATTAAGTAGGTACTGGAGATAATTGTTAAGTTGCTATTAAAAATAACTTATTTCCTGTGTTTTTTTTTATCTTTGGACAAACCACGAAGGCTAAAAACCTAAATACTAACGTACCGTGGGTGTCTTAAGTAAGGTAAGAGGGAGTTTGTTGACACGGAACTTAAATACTTGAAGATTTGGAGGGAAGGAAAGACCTCCGCGGGTAGCAGGTTCCACAAGGTTTTTATTGTTTTGGTTCATGAATGTTTTAGTATTCTTGTTAAATTGGGTTTTTATATACATACCCTTTAAAAAATAAATTAATATTGATTTAATCCATGGCCAACTATTTTTTTTTGTTAGTTTTGCTGTTTAGAACAATGCAAAGTATGAAGTTTTATATATTGTTGTAATCGTATGAAAAAATGCATTATTTTGAGATCCTCAGATATAGGGTGTCCCATTTAAAAAATACAATTTTGGGTTATATCTCAAACATTAAAACATTTATATTTATTTTAGATACGCCACTAGATTTTACGTAAAAAGTTATAAAACTTTTATATTTGTTCCTTTTTATCTCCATAAAGGTCCGAGTGATAAGACATAATAAAAATCGACGGATTTTAAGAATCACCCTGTTTCTTCTCAACCAATCAAGTTAGCGGAGATCTGTTTGCGCCATTAAACTAAACACTTAAAAAGAAAACGGGACAAGTATCTTGTTTTTTTTTTTTGGTTTTCTTACCGTTTAGCCTGTATCCTGTAATCCCAACCAAAATAATAATGTGAATATACCAATTTGCGTTGGTTAGCGTGTGGTTAAATTCTTAAGTTGGAAAAATACTTTGTAAAGTAGTTTGTTAAATTTTGTATATTTTTCCTTTTTGGATAAATAATTAGTAAGTTTTATAAAAATATATTGATTTTATTTTACACCCCAAATGACTTCTAGGGCTTTTGTTAGTGCAACATTTAATGGTAAGTTTTTACCTGTATGTTTCAAATATGGAAATTATAATACATTTCATTCAAGTCCTTTCTTAACGGGGAACTCAATCCTTATTTACTTCCAAAGGTTTTTAGAAATTAAAGGCTATGTACTGGTGAAAGCATAATTTTTGGCATAAAATTTAAAAAATATGCCAAAAACTGTTACACCTAGAGTGGATAGTATACATAAGGTATGTTAGAATAGAGAATTTTAGGCAAACTCAAAAAAATTAACCCTTTTAAAATAAGAAAGTTACCACTAACTTCCGGTATAGCCGGAACTGCTAAAATATTTTAGTCGTATGTTCGCTAGTAACCTTATACAGTGCATTTTTTTAATGTCCCTCCACTCCTTAAATTTTTGAACGAAATAATTTAAAAAGGTAAAACTTTAAGCTATTTAATTAATGCATAAAATACTAACTTTTAGAGTGAAATTAACAGATGAAAATTTCAAGATGACGGCTGGGCGCCATCTTGGGAAAAATAAATGAAAAGCGGGCCTTGTGGCACATTGTTTTAAAGCTCCTGATGAGTACTTCATAACCCTAGAAAATAAAGTTAAGAACGTTACCTAATACAAAATGGCAGCACTTTAAAAACTACTAAATACTTGATTGGGATGGCCATGTTTCCAAAACCAATAAAGTTAGATGTACTTATTGTGGCATTTTCTTAAAGCTCTTTTAAAAGTCTTTTTAAGAGTAACATAAAATACAAGGTGCCTCATTAAAAAGATGTGTACTTTTTTCTACCCTGTATGTTATCACCAGGACTACCATTGAAAAGATCTTTTAAAGCGCTTTAGAAAAATACCACATTAAGAAAATATGGCTATCTAAATCAGGTTTATAGGTATATTTTAAAGTACTGCCATTTTGTATTAGGTGCGGGTATTAACTTTTCAATCTAGGGTTATAAAGTACTAGTCAGAAGCTTCAAAATGATGTGCCACAAGACCATTTCCATTTAGCTTTTCATTCCAAGAGGGCGCCCAGCCGCCATATTATAGTTTTCGTTTGTCAATTCACTCTGAAATATGCATCTATCTTATATCCTAAAGATATACTTTTTAAACTGATCCCTTTAAAAACTAAAAGGGCGTGGGGGACAAAAATGCACTGTATAGTTGCCAAATCTTTAAACAATTCCATAGTCTACCTTTCAAAAAATAGATCTCTTCTGATCGTCGTTGGACACCCAGTATGTGTCACAGAAACAATGCTTTTATAACTATTCTTATAGATTTGGCTCAGATATATCTTGTTCATTGTAGCCCCAATAAAAAAACTCATACCTTTTAAAATATGCACAAAAAAAAAAAACTGACATTTTAAATTTAAAATATTTAAATTTATACACTTGCAGGGCAACAACTTAACGAAATTAGAACGAAACGCTTTCGGTAAAATGCCTGTCATGTTCGAACTGGATCTCTCGTACAACAACATCAACAACGTTAGTTCAAGAGCCTTCGAGGGTCTGCTCCAGCTTATTCATCTCAAAATGAACAACAATAATATTAGTGCTATACCAAACGGAGCGTTTCAGGGTAAGTGCATACACTCGTCCATCTGTTAATGAAAGGACATTGGAGAAATAGACTAGCGTGAAGTTATGTGTATAGTTGGAGATATTAAAGCAAAATCCAAATTTAGTAAAAAGTTCTCTTGTTTAAACTACAAGAGAACTTTTTATTAAATTTGGATTTTGCTTGATATTCTCCAACTATATGTTGTGTTGCGATTAAATACTAATTAAGTAAGATAAAAGACAGTTCTTTGGTTTTATTTTTTATACAATGCAATGATATGCACCGAACTATATGTGTAAATTTTTGTATTTTTAATATTTCTAAAAAAGTTATACTTTATGAAAATGTTGCGTCATTAGAAGTGCTAAAAACTAAAATTAAAATCGCCGTGGAATAAACAGGGAGGTTTACAATCACGAAAATATCACTTTGAAAAATAAAATAATAAAAAGAAAAAAATTAAACCAACTTCAAAAAAATTAGTAAAAGTCACTTAAAAGTTCAAAAAATAATAAACAAATAAAAAAAAATGAAGTCAGGTAATAGCATTTCGCATAAAAGTATAACATCTTTTGTTTATTTAGTTATAACCATTAGGTAATTGAGCACATATGTTATTACCCGACTTCCTTTTTTATTTTTTTTAATTATTTTTACCTTTTTAGTGATCTTTTACAAAAAAAATAGGTCGGCTTAATTTTTTTTAACTAATATTTTTGCTTTTTGGTTCCTTATTATTACAATTAAATCGGTAAATATTCACCAAAAAACTCTTTTAGCGGTTAGCTGCAGGTTCTATCGATTTATAAGCTTTTGACAGCAATGGAGGTTTAATTAAGGAATTAAAAATAATATTTAACCAACCAGAACTATCAATAACCCCCACCTATACTTTGTATTTAGTTCCTTATATTGTCTATTAAAAGCTATAATATATAATAAATCGATATACATGGGGCAGCAGATCCGCTTGTCTTTTAGTTCGGTGAAAAGGTTTAATTTTACCCCAAGGTTGTCGATTCTGAATGTGCCCTTGATATTTTCTACGTATGGCAGACCACCAGAACTAACCATAGTAATCGCGTAACATACACACGAAAAAACATACATACGTGGCGAATTCAGAACCGCTTCGTTTTTGAAATCGGTTTAAAAAAAATACAAGCGAATTGTGAACCTCCTCCTTTTGTGCAGAGTGTAAATTTTACCTCAAGGTTGTCGATTTTGAATGTTCCTTTGACCTCTTCTTTTTTGCTTTATTATCTGGACATATAACTATTTTTATGAGCCTATGCCTATCTAGTATCAGCTTTAATGCAAAAAACTGGAGTCCACCTTGCCGAAAAATTAAGTCTAGCACCTTTCTCTCTCGCGATCCTGACTTTGTTTTTTTATGAGACCAACGCAAAAGTGCACTCTTTAAATAAAAAAGAATTTTTAAAATCGGTCCACAAACACCAGAGTAATTGCCTAAAATACACACAAAAAAAATACGCGGCGAATTGAGAACCTCCTCGTTTTTGAAGTCGGTTAAAAAATAGGAAAATATATTTAACTACTTAATTAAACAGACTAAAAAAACATAATTTAAAGTGCATAATATTGTTTTCCTTTTGGTTGTGGTTTGAGAAGTAAGGACATTTTGTCATAGGTTTATATAAACTCTTCTTTTTAAAACCACCTTATGATTCACACTTTGAAAGATTAGTAATTTATCATGCGGAATATCTTAATAGTAATGTGTGTTTTACAGGATATTTTTTTTTATTATTTTTAACAATATTTTTACTAAATTTATTTATTTTAAATCAGTCTTATAAATAAATGTCCTATACGTCATAGTTTTAAAACTACAGGTTGTAAAAATTTACAAAATATGTTGGTGCACCAACCCTTAGGTCTATGATACAAAACCGGTACTTTTTTAAAAAATTAAAATACATTTTAATTTTAGGATTAGTTGCAATGACAAAACTGGATTTATCAAACAATGTACTTGTTAAACTTGACAACAAAACTCATGGTGTATTTGATGACTGCCTATCTTTAGAAAAGGTAACGTGTTTAAGTTTATTATACAATGAATTTATGATATAATTGCTAAGATTTTTTCATTTTTTTTTCAAATAAAATTATGCCCGAAAATGCTTTATTTCCAAGCTATAGGGTGTTAAAGTTTTGAGAAAAAAATGTTTTTCTTATCATAACTTTCCTTTCACTTACACAAAATTTGGTACACTTCTTTTGACCATAACATTATATTTTTGCTGTAAAAGTTTTTTAAAAAATTTCCGTGGCGTTAGAACAAAATTTTTGACTTTTTTGAAGAAAAATTGTACGCACGCCCCTGCTTTTTAAAATTATTATTTTTGAAATATTTATTTACTTTGGAATTAATTTAGTTTCTTGAAATTTTTTTGTATGACGAACGGTTTTTAATTAAAGGCAATTTAATGAATGGCATAATAGATAAAATCTAGGGGTGTGCGAATATCGATCGAATCGAATCGAATATTAATATTCGATTTAAAATTCGAATTGAATAATTCGATTTTTCGAATTATTCGAAATTCGACGAATAATTCGAAAAACTTCGAATATTTCAAAAAATTTTGAATAATTCACGAATAATGCGAACTATTCAGTAATTATCAAAATATGAATGGATTCTTTATTTTATAGAATTAGAATATAATATATATATATATATATATATATATATATATATATATATATATATATATATATATATATATATATATATATATATATATATATATATATATATATATATATATATATATATATATATATATATATATATATATATAATATAAGGTTCTCTTTTTATATTTTTAATATAAAATTTTTTGAAAGATTTATGAAATACCCTGTATGATGAATATGCGAAATACAATAATTTTCAACTACAATAATTCGTAATAATTCGAAAAAATTTGAATTTACGAATTATTCTCGAGTTTCGAATCAAATATTGATATTTGAGTTTCGAATCGAATATTGATATTCGATTCGATAGGAATTATTCGTAAGTTCAAATTATTCTCACACCCTCACTAAAATCTGATATCTATGGTGTTTTGAATGTAAAATTTTATTTTGTAAATTTAAAATAAGATAGGTTTTTGTGTGTGTGTGAAGTATTTACATTACTACAATTTTATAAGTCAGTAAAAAAATTTACGTTTAGAAAGCTATTACACAGTTAAAAATCTAACTTAGAAATAAAATACCATATCGTCACCCTAATTGTAAAACCACCTAGCTTCATTTTTAATTAAATATGCATTGCTCTTATAAAATAAGGTTAAAGATAGCATCAAAATTACATTTTTTAATAAAAACTCGAGTAAGGTGGTTTTAAAAATATTTTTTTATTGTGGATATTTTTACATATCTAGTAACCCACTGGTTCTCTCAAACTTTTATTCTTAACGCCTTCCCATATTATTTAAACAATTTTGAGCCTCCAGTTGTATTGCGAAAATCAAATATAAAACTCACCCTGTATGTA
>JACEGR010009453.1:0-26520 GCA_014170235.1 Listronotus bonariensis
AAGGGAAAAAATAAATTATGGATATAAATATCGCCTTTTAGAATCTTGCATTTATTAACAGGGATGTTATATTTTATTCTATTTATATTTAACCAATTTCTTTGAAGAATGTTCAGGATAGAATAATGATTATCATAACACCACAGCTCATGGGCAAATCCGTAATCAACGCAAAAACGATTAATAGAGAATAATTATTCGATTTTCTGTTAACTGTAGGTTTAGAAAAGCCTTTTTCGGTTTTGAGAACCGTTTTCGGTTTTCGGTTTTAAGACGTTTTCGGTTTTCGGTTTTAAAAACGATTTTGGTGTATCGGTTTTGAAAACTGTTTTCGGTTTTCGGTTTTTAAAAACCGGTTTCGGTTTTTAATACCGGTTTTTATATATTCGGTTAACTGATTTTAACCGAAACCGGTTTTCAAAAACCGGTCAACCGGTTTTGTTTTTTCCGGTTTTTGCCAGCCGTAGTATAAACTGTATCGTGTGGAAGCCGTTTACTTTTACTCCGTATCATGTTTTCAAACGATTAAATTGGCATACAAGTATAACTTTTCGTCCATAAGTACAAAATAAAACTGCCAATTTTTTTCCCGAATTTCGAAAAAATCTTGCTGGTAAATAACCTGCCTTGACGTAATTGCTGCCACAAAAGCTTATTTTGAAAAACTTAACTAATCAGCCTACAGTGATAGCAAGATGGAACCTAGGATTTAATTTTTTTATCTAAAAAATTAGACATAGGACCCGCACTAAATATACAAAGGGGTTAAGTAATGGGCCAAAATTAAACTAGAGAATTGTGAAGTTCAAATATTGCTATACAACTAATCTTACCTTTATACAAAAGTTGATAATAACTGAGATACAGGGCGTTAATGTTTAAAAAATATTTTAAACTATTTCGTTACTATTTAATACTTTTTGAATCATGCAATAAAACTTGGTATCTAAGGTTTTCTGACATAAGTTTTTCATATCTGATGTTAATTTTTATGTCTTAACTGGAGACCTTTGGACTACTTTAGGTAATTCTCCCCAATTGTCCCCACTTTTTGTACTAGTCTGTATATACCATCTTAGTAAATTAGTAAATTCTCCTACACCTTCTACACACAAAGGCATACTTCGTTTAGGAATTTAACTGGAACATTCGAGCAATTGTTTCTTGATCTGTTTTATTTATAATGGCAGCTAAACAAACATTATTTTATGTTTTTACATGACTGAAGGAAATGGCCTTTCCAACATTTTATTGATACAAATCGTGCAAATAAAAGTAAGTCAAACAAAATGTTTATTATGTATTTTGGAGAGAATAAATAAAACGATGGAATAAAATTGGCATACGGAATTTCACCGAGGTAACAAATTCAAATTTCCGCTTAGCCGAAATGCAAGATTTGACGATTTGGACCAGATGAAACAAATCGCTTTTGTTTGGCCGCTTTGAGCAATTGTTTCCTACGTGGTTTTCTAGCTTTTAGTTTCTTATTAAAAGAAAATAGTTTTTAATAGACATAATTAAGTGTATTCATTACCTAATTAGTGTGTGTTGTGTGATTAATTGGTGATGGCTAGTCAAGAAGGCGAGTCATTCAAGTAGACTGTTAGGAGCTGTAAACATTTTGTTTTAAAACCTTTTAAGTTTGTAGTTACTTAAAAAATTATATGAAATTAGGGAGTTGCCTTATTAAAAGTTTTAAAGACGTGTTAATAAAAAATATTATATATATTTAATAGTTTTTTTGACATTTAACTCCTTTAAAATATTTTCTCCTATGTTTTGGATCTGAAAATTGAGTGTAAGTGTCCCTTGAATACTTACTATTTTAAAGTGTTTTCTTTTGATTTACTATCTTTTTTTAATTTTATTACATACCTTTTATTTTTTATGGTTTATTGTTACTGTATAAAAATTTATATTATGTAATTTTTTTAATGATAAAGTTTTCCTGCCTTTTTTCTCATTTTTTCGATTACAAAATTCTAAATATGTTATTTAACTTTTGGGACATTCAACTTATAAAACTTGCAATACTTATTTAATGATAAATGCCATTATCCTAAACGCATTTTTCATACATAACTTATTAATGATGGATGCCATCACATTATCTGCGACACAAAATCGTAACGGCCAAGTGCCCACTTCGGTGTTCTTGATGCCTTTTTGCCAATGCCTTGCCATTAAAGAGTGTTGGCAATGCCAATAAATTAAATGTACATGGCCGGCAAAAATTCAGAAAATTTCTTTACTCTACTTTATGCAAGATTTTCAGCTAAGTTTTGTTATAAGAAAAGGCTTACATTTTGCAAAATTAGTGATTTGACAAGAATATTTGATCAAATATACAAAAAAAATAGATGATTTTTTTAAAGTTAAATTTTCAATAGAGGACAACTAGACAACTATAAAAATTATTTTTTTGCAAATTTCACAATATTTTTACCAGTGCTCCTCCTGAAGCATCTAGTATAAGAGTGTTTAAAACTCTAATACTAAAAGGGCTGATGAACAAACCATAAGCATCCAAAAAAACATAAATTGACCTGAAATCGTTGGTCTTCTAGATATTGGTACTTAAACTCGGTAAAATATTGCTCTTGGATCCGATTTTTAATTGTCACACCTGAAGAATCTCATATTTTAGGATTTTTATTTTCTAGCTTTGCAATACTAAGTAGCCATTTCATTGATCAAAGCCCAATATTAAACTAAAAGTTCTTTGTGAATGAAAATATATCAAAAAAAATATGTTAAACGGTTTAATTACTATAAAATTGATTTCAGGTTATGTAGTTAAAAAGCCAAAAATAATGTTGTAGACCCTATTTTCAGCCAGATCGTTACTTCGTCTCATCACCCAAGGTTGATCAGACAAATAATAAAATAGTTGGGTAGTAAATATTATGATAGAAATTTCACGTGCCCAACGATTTTA
Source organism: Listronotus bonariensis (assembly GCA_014170235.1). Taxonomy (NCBI): domain Eukaryota; kingdom Metazoa; phylum Arthropoda; class Insecta; order Coleoptera; family Curculionidae; genus Listronotus; species Listronotus bonariensis. The sequence goes on from JACEGR010009453.1 coordinate 2,942, forward strand.
TTATTTGTCTGATCAATACCCCAGATTGATGAGAAGATTAGTGCGATCTGGTAAGTAGAACTTACCAAATTATTTTTTAGTTTGGTAGGTACAATAAAACCGTTTAAAATAGTTTTTATATAATTTATAGTTAGGTTCTTAGTTTTGTTGTTTGTTTGTACTTATCATGTTCTATTGAGTTCATGTAATGCCTCACTATAAGTAACCAAAACTAACCGTCGATTTTATTATTTGTTTGATCAATACCCTCGAATGATGAGAAGATTAGTGCGATCTAATAGCTAGAACTTACTGAATTATTTTTTCAGCGTACAACCTACATTATTTTTATTGTAACAAAACTGTTTATAATAACATTTTTATATAATTTATTTTTTAAAAGCTTTAATATTGTTGTTAGTTGACACTTTCACTTTATTAAGTTTATTTAATGCCTCAATATTACATGGTTTATTTGCTGACAATTTGTTGCAATCTCTTCTGTACATTGGGTAGGAGACCCATGCTTGATCCATATTCTAAGTTGCTTAGCTTAAAGTTCGTTATTTAAATTAGTAAATAAGTATACCTACACTGTATAAACTATTCTAATTTTTTTGGAATGGGCTTTATTTTACTAATCGAGCCCTTTTATTACATAAGTTAACCAGAACTAACTAGAACTAACTTTTCTAGACATTGGAATGCTTGTATCCAAATTCTAAGTTAAAGAAGTTTTTTGTTTGGACTAGTAAATATACTTACACTGCCTCCAAATATTTTTATTTTTTCAGCATAAGCTCTATTCTACTAATCAAGTCCTTTCTTTAGATAACGACCATATTGAGGTAGTTGTGGAATAATATGTAATCCGCCATTTTTTGGCGGCGGCTATCTTGGATGTTAATTAATTTTATAGTGGGCTCTATTTTACCAATCAATCCCTTTCATTTAATACCCAAATTCAGGTTGTTGTGAAGTAATATGTAAGCACCATTTTGTGGTGGCGGCCATCTTGGATTTACACAATCATAAAGAGTGTATTATATTGTATTTTCATCAAGATCAAGTATCAAATCGATATGTCGTCAGAAAGGGGTAAAATTCAAATTACTAAATTTGAACCAAACAAACAAATAAATAAATATTTTGGGCAAGCTAAATAAAACTTTAAAAATCTATAATCAATTTTATTTTTAATGTCCTCGAAATAGGAATCGTTATATATATATACAGGGTACTTCAAAAGTGTGAAAATATTATAATAGTGGCAATATCTCGAAAACAATCGATTTTTTACTGGGGTCTTTGTGTTTTTTTGAAATGCTTATGAGTTGTTCCACCAGCCCTTTCAATATTATCGTTGACTTTCCGGACACCTGTATATTTGGTGTGAATCCCATATTTTACTGTTTTAGATAAAATAATTTGAAAAACTTGGAAGCGGCCTAGCACCTGTAGACTAAATTAATTAAGCTAGATGGAGACTATGTAGAAAAGTAAAAATTAAACCCATATTTTGCTTGATTCTTACTTAGGTTAAAAACTTTTCATCCCATGGTCCTTAATCTAAAAATCTAGTTGATTACATCAACAAGGAAGAATATTTACAAGAAGATTTACATAAGCCTACATTCATTAAATTAAACAATGTTCACAAATTCTCACACTAGATTGGATAAGAATGCTCGTATATTTACACTTTAGGTAACATGTATTATACAGGGTGTAGTGTTATACATTTTTAAAAAGCTTGTAAAACAAATATACAGGGTGTTCTATTAAAAAAAGCCCAATCATTGACCAGTATTTCAAAAACAATATTTTTTGGAAAAGTTTTTAATTACGCCTGAAAATAAAATAAATTTTTGTATGCAAATTTTATTTCTTAATTAAAATTCTTATTTCTATACAGTAAATTTTTCGGAAGTCAGTAAAACTATTTATGAAAATACTCAGCTTATGGTCCTATTTTTAAAGAAAAAAGATACAATTTTAAATATTGAAAATATACAGGGTGTTCTATTTAAAATAACAAAGTTGTCCTATATCGGAAAATTAATTAATTTTCTGTCCTAAAATATACTCCAAATATCCTAAAAGCCGCACTATTTTGGCATAGGAATCTTTGAAGAAACTTACCTTATTTTTATATCTAAAACTTAAAAATGGACCACATGTGTTTACATGTGTTCCATTACAAAAAAATGAAAATAAAAAAATTCAAAACTGAGATATTGGCCACACCATAAGAAATACCTTGTGTGGGATAGGGTAGTATTTTTAAGTATTTATTCGGTTCTCTTTAGTGTTTCGAAAGCCGTATTATTATAACCAATTTGTTTTCGTTTTTAACTTATTTTCGGGATCCTGTCTAAACAAAAATAGTATTTTATATAGCAATATTCAAAATAAAATATATATATTCTATTATATATTCAAGTTTTAGAAAAGAGAATTTGATTCTGTCGAAAAAAATAGGAGTTACAATTTAAAAAAACTTCAACTTCTTAGCCCTTACTTTTGGAACACTCTGTATAAAATTAAATATTTTAAAAACATTCGTTTTTAGAAACCCTACAACTTTTATAAAACATTTGCCATATCATAGAAAACAGAAATATTGAACCTTTCTTTCGTACAACTGGGCCACCCTGTATATTATGCGTCCTATCAAGATTAATAAACTGGTAGCAACGTGGGTACTGCACCTGTTCCTGGGTAAACGCCAACAATGGTCTGTTAGCTAATTAATTTTAATGACATGACTGTGGGCTAATTGAAATAATTTAAGATTTAAGGAAGTTAAGTATTACAAATTTATATGTTTAAAAGGAGCAGTTGGGCACAAGGAAGTGCTAAACTTCCCAAAATAATGCCAAAATAAATAGAAAGGAAATGTTTTAATTTATTTTTTCATAAGGCGAGCAACAAGTGATAAATAAACAATTATTATTATGACATAATCCTACTGATATACTTTTTCTGGAAACAGTCTTCAAACTAATTCTTTTACTTGCAGCTCCAAAACAGAAAATGTGTGGTGCCGCACTTATGCATCTCCTTATGGCCGGTCCAACTGAGCAGGCCCTGAACTTCCCACTTTGTGTGCGGTTTTCATCCCTAAAGTTTCTTAGGAAGGGGAAGTCTTTGCCTGTGGAGCGTGCGTTTCCTTATAGTCCAAAATTTCAAGTATTTAACTCTCGCGTGGTGTTAACAAACTTCCTCTTTACTCGTGGCGACACCCACGGCACGTTAGTATTTAGGCTTTAAGCCTTGAGGATTATAGGATTATAAAGGGTGTCCAATTTAAAAATATATTATACCATACCATTTTCTTTTTTGCACTTTGTTTCCTAACACTATTCAACGATATTTTTAATGCGTTTTTGATAGAAATTAAAGAGGAAAAGATAATAATAATTAAAATTCAGGAATGGTTTCCACGTACTTATCATAAGGGCGTTAATAATAAATATCTATAAAGACCGGGTTACTGTATTTTAAACTGTTATTTTTTTATTGCGGTAATTCAGAGCCGCTTTCTTAAACCATTGAAATATTATTTGATTAGATGTTTTTCACCACGAACAGAGCAGGTATGCTAGCAATTGTATTGTTTTCTTAAAATTTGTATATTTTTTAGAATAGAGATATTGATATAAATTAAAATAGAAATTTTAAGAAAGATAGCTTTAAAATTCACACACCGGAATTTTGCAGACGTTTCGCCAAGATCGCACTTGGCAATTTTCAATGCTATCTAACTGGTGTCAGACGATTGACTGAGGGTATGGTTTGTGATAAGTTGCCTTTTATACGGTTCTGGGAGCGCAGATTGTACCGCTTGGCTGGTCTCGGGCTCTGCTCGGTGTTGGAGATGTGTGCATTCGCCTGTGTCGCGTCGTCACTAGTTGTTGGTCGTCGTGTTTCAGGTTTTCTTGTTTTAAGAGGGTTTTCCAAGCTGTTGATAGGTGTAAAGTATCATCCCTTACATTAAGTCCTCCACTCTTATGAATTTCTATGGATTCACGGATAATCCTTGTCTTGTAGTGGTTAATGTTTGCCACCTGTCTACAACTGTTGAAATCTATGTTGTGTCCTGTTTCTAGATGGTGTTGAAACAGAGCAGATGTTGTTTGCTTGTTTCGTATGGCTAGTTTGTGTTCTTCTAGCCTAGCAGAGTTCTCTATTTGTTTGACCTATGTAGGTGTGATGGCGGGTGCCGCATGAGATACTGTAGACTCCTGATTTTCCAGTTTTATTTTGTGCTTAAGGATTTCTAAGCGTGGATCCGATCGTCTGGTTGGGGTTTGTAGGCTGTAGTTATATTGTGTTTGCGTAGAATTCGTCCTATTCTGTCTGTGATGCCTTTGACGTATGGAAGTGTGGCTCTCAACTTGTTGTCAGTGGGCTCTTGTTCTTTTCGCTGCACATTGGTCTGTCTATTGATAGCTTTATTTATTATATTATGTTTATAACCATTTTGTTTAAGGGCATTTGTTATGTTGCGAATTTCGTTTTCCCTGTTGGTGTCGTCAGTGAGTTTTATGGATCTGAGATTAGTGTAGTAGCGACTCCTTGTATTTGTGATGGATGGTGGTGCGAATCGGCATTTAAGTATCTGTTTGTGTGCGTTGGTTTCCTGTAAACTGTATGTTGTAGGTCGCCATTTTGTGTCCTAGTGACAAGTACATCAAGAAATGGTAGCTGGCAATTTTCTTCAGATTCCACCGTAAACTGGATTCTTTGGTGGATGGAGTTTATATGGTCCAGAAAGCTAAGAAGAGTTTCCCTGCCGAAAGACCATACGATGAATATCGTCATCAACATATCTAATCCATAGCTTAGGCTTTAGGTCAGCTGTTTCTATAGCTTTCTTCTCGAAGTAGATCATGTACAGATTGGCCACTGCTGGTGAGAGGGAAGATCCCATTGCTGCTCCATCTATTTGGCGGTAGAATTGAGAATCGAATCTGAAGTACGCATTTTTAAGGCAATGTCGTGCAAGTTCGATCACATGATTTGGAAGGTCTTCATTGTCATGTATTAGTTGTAGTGCTTCATCCACAGGTATGCGTTAGGATAGAGTGACTTAACGTCGAAGCTGGCAATTATGTCGTCCTTATCAAGTTTAAGTGAGTCCAGTATTTGAGTGAAATGGGCCGAGTTCTTCACATAAGAGGTGGCTTTTTCTCCGTTAGTGGCTGTAGAATGCTTGCTAGATATTTCTCCAGTTTTTGAGTTGGTGAATTGTAGGCGCTGACTATGGGTCTTAGAGGAACATCTGGCTTGTGGATTTTGGGCAGAACCAGTAAAACTTGGGGCACCTGCTTGATTTCTCCCTAGGGATTAGTGTTTTCTTAATTTCGGCGTCAATTGGAGCAGCGTTAATTTTTGACTTGGTTGTTTTCCAGATATGTGGTCGGATCGTTTTTGACTGGTTTGTAGCAGGATCGTTGAGAAGGGCTGAATCTTTGTTAGTAGTCATCTGTACATCATAGTGGCGTTTCGCTATCGCTGGCACTATAGTGATTCCTTGTTGCACGCTTTGGAACCTCCTGACCCACGCTTACACTCTGGATAACAACAGAAACGGACCGATCTAAAGTTTCTGAAAAACTTGAAGACAAGTTCAACAGATTACAGAGGAAAGCTCCAGGAACCAACCACAATGACGACGTTAACAGAAACAAAACAGTCCACAATATATCATCGTACCAACCCTCCGAAGCTGAAATAAGCGTCTTAAGTAAAGGTTTTAACTTTTGCCATGGCGCCAAAAAGAATACCAACTGAAGACATAATCGCCAACGTAGAGACATGCCTATCATCGGTGGAAGAACAAGCTGCAGAACAGATCAGACAAGACGTAGCAAAAATACTAAGGACAGCCAAGCCTCCACAAGACAATATGACCTTCGCTGAACGACAAGCCCTCAAAACTCTGAACAACAACAAGGAAATCACTATAGTGCCAGCCGACAAAGGAAACGCCACGGTCATAATGGATACAAATGACTACCAACAAAAGATTCAAACCCTTCTCAACGATCCCTGCTACAAACCAGTCAAAAACGATCCGACCACATATCTGGAAAAAACAACCAAGTCAAAAATTAACGCTGCTCCAATTGACGCCGAAATTAAGAAAACACTAATCCCTAGGGAGAAATCAAGCAGGTGCCCCAAGTTTTATGGTTTGCCCAAAATCCACAAGCCAGATGTTCCTCTAAGACCCATAGTCAGCGCCTACAATTCACCAACTCAAAAACTGGAGAAATATCTAGCAAGCATTCTACAGCCACTAACGGAGAAAGCCACCTCTTATGTGAAGAACTCGGCCCATTTCACTCAAATACTGGACTCACTTAAACTTGATAAGGACGACATAATTGCCAGCTTCGACGTTAAGTCACTCTATCCTAGCATACCTGTGGATGAAGCACTACAACTAATACATGACAATGAAGACCTTCCAAATCATGTGATCGAACTTGCACGACATTGCCTTAAAAATGCGTACTTCAGATTCGATTCTCAATTCTACCGCCAAATAGATGGAGCAGCAATGGGATCTTCCCTCTCACCAGCAGTGGCCAATCTGTACATGATCTACTTCGAGAAGAAAGCTATAGAAACAGCTGACCTAAAGCCTAAGCTATGGATTAGATATGTTGATGACATATTCATCGTATGGTCTTTCGGCAGGGAAACTCTTCTTAGCTTTCTGGACCATATAAACTCCATCCACCAAAGAATCCAGTTTACAGTGGAATTTGAAGAAAATTGCCAGCTACCATTTCTTGATGTAACTTGTCACTAGGACACAAAATGGCGACCTACAACATACAGTTTACAGGAAACCAACGCACACAAACAGATACTTAAATGCCGATTCGCACCACCATCCATCACAAATACAAGGAGTCGCTACTACACTAATCTCCAGATCCATAAAACTCACTGACGACACCAACAGGGAAAACGAAATTCGCAACATAACAAATGCCCTTAAACAAAATGGTTATAAACATAATATAATAAATAAAGCTATCAATAGACAGACCAATGTGCAGCGAAAAGAACAAGAGCCCACTGACAACAAGTTGAGAGCCACACTTCCATACGTCAAAGGCATCACAGACAGAATAGGACGAATTCTACGCAAACACAATATAACTACAGCCTACAAACCCCAACAGACGATCGGATCCACGCTTAGAAATCCTAAAGACAAAATAAAACTGGAAAATCAGGGAGTCTACAGTATCTCATGCGGCACCTGCCATCACACCTACATAGGTCAAACAAATAGGAGAATTTCTGCTAGGCTAGAAGAACACAAACTAGCCATACGAAACAAGCAAACAACATCTGCTCTGTTTCAACACCATCTAGAAACAGGACACAACATAGATTTCAACAGTTGTAGACAGGTGGCAAACATTAACCCACTACAAGACAAGGATTATCCGTGAATCCATAGAAATTCATAAGAGTGGAGGACTTAATGTAAGGGATGATACTTTACACCTATCAACAGCTTGGAAACCCTCTTAAAACAAGAAAAACCTGAAACACGACGACCAACAACTAGTGACGACGCGACACAGGCGAATGCACACATCTCCAACACCGAGCAGAGCCCGAGACCAGCCAAGCGGTACAATCTGCGCTCCCAGAACCGTATAAAAGGCAACATCACAAAACCATACCCTCAGTCAATCGTCTGACACCAGTTAGATAGCATTGAAAATGCCAAGTGCGATCTTGGCGAAACGTCTGCAAAATTCCGCAAGGAACACAAATGACCAACGGATATACTCCCGAATGAATGTATCGAAAATAATTAAAGATGTTTATTTATTTATTTAAAAATCTAATATAAATTACAATTTTAATATTCCAAAAATCATTTTATGAACAAATTAAAACTTATTAATGCAATAAATTTAAAAACCTGTATGTTTGTGTTTGTATAAAAATATTCTTTTTATTTTGAATTTGAAAAAGGAGGTATTTTGGTGGTTTGGAGAAAATTAGTACCTAAATAAAAAGAGCCTAAAATAACAAACATGTTCTTGACAACCATAGTAGCATCAGCAAAATATTTTTTTGTTTCTTTTAAAAAACTTTTAAATCTAAAAATTAGAAAATTTCTGTTTATTTCCCTATTCTTTAAGAGACAACATGAAATGCGCAAAATCGTAATTGTTACCGCGCCGCGAGCACGGTAAAGAATGTAATACAGAGTTACATTCCCAGACTACTTTTGAACGCCTGTACGATGTGAAAGCAGTGTAACAAAAGAATCCATTTAGGAAACGACACCCTGTAACAGAAATCAAACACTATTTGCCGGCAATGTACATTTTTCATATTGGCATTGATGGTAAAGCATTGGCAATTGGTGGCAATATTATGCCAACATCTTATACGCATTAAAAAGTCAACCCTAAATAAACACTTAATTGCCAATAAATTTTACATGCAGGCGAATTGCCGGCAAGCATACAAAAATGGCGGCATACCAATCCTGATTAAATAAAGCACGCGTTTTTGTTGCAGGCAAATAAATATTGGATTTTTGAAGGCAAACCTTCAACGCATATTCATACTTTTTAAACCATATTATTAACATTGGTATTTAACTAACATTAAAGCAATTTTTTTGATCTGTTTTATTTATAATGGCAGCTAAACAACATTATTTTATGTTTTTTTACATAATTTAAAGGAAATGGCCTTTTCATAACATTTTATTGTTAAAAATCATGCAAATAAAAATTAGGTCAAACAAAATGTTTATTATGTATTTTGGAGCGAATAAAAATAAAATGATGGTAAAATTAGCTACGTTAATTTCTGACCGAAGGTGACCGCTTTGTGCATTTGTTTTCTACGTGGTTTTCTAGCTTTTTAGTTTCTTTTTTAAAGAAAAGAGTTTTTTAATAGACATAATTAAATGTATTCATTACCTAATAAGTGTGTGTGTTGTGTGATTAATTGGTGATGGCTAGTCGAGAAGGCAAGATATTCAAGTAGACTGTTAGAGCTGTAAACATTTTGTTTAAAACTTTATTAAAAGTTTTAAAGACGTGTTAATAAAAAATATTATATATATTTAATAGTTTTTTTGACATACCGATAGATGGCGTAATGGACAATAAACTACTACGTTTCTGCAATATCTTCGCTTTTTATCGTCTAAACCGTACCCATTAGACAAAAATAATTCGAGAGCGGTCTGCGGTAGGTGATCTCACTTAGCTTTGAAAGAAATATCTTCGGCTAGTGTAAAAATCTGCATCTCCAAGTTGGACAGTGTTCCGAGAGATGGTACTTTGCATTGCAAGGAAATTGCATGCAGTAAGGAGTTTTTTCCTATTTTAATTTTCAAATAAAATATCGCATCATTTTAGCTTTTAAAAAAAAGTATATGCGACAATTTTCGTCAATAAGACGTCAGCTTGCTGCTTGGGAGTATCTGCATTTGCCCACTTTCGTGTCTTTTTGTTATCTTTTGCCAATAACTTATTAATGATGGATGCCATCATCTTAAACGCATTTTTTTGCCAATAACTTATTAATGACGGATGCCATCACTTTATCTGCAACACGTGGCCTAATAACGGCCAATTGCCCACTTTCGCGTCTTTTGATACCTTTTTGCCAATGCCTTGCCATTAAAGAGTGTTGGCAATGCCAGTAAATTAAATGTACAACGCCGGCAAAAAATGTTATATGGGTCAACACAAAGATGCACCAAATATGACGTCATATCCGGAATCTCATGAGACGATTTATTGAAACTTAATAAATTAAGTTCTCTTACGAAAACCCATTGAAATAAGTAAACTTGTAAACTCCACTAAATTAAATTTCATTAGGTCAGAATATCGCCGAGTTGATTTCAAAACAATGTCTTAAATTGTGGTCTTTTTGGCCTCATAAATACGCTCTTAAAATATTTACAAGCAGAATTTTAGAACCCCCTGTAAGTATGAGATTAATATGCAACTTACAAAGATACACCAAATATGACACCATTTCCTGTATCTCATGTGATGATTTAATAAAACTTAATTAATTAAGTTCTCTTACGAAAAACCCATTGAAATAAGTAAACTTGTAAAACCCACTAAATCAACTTTCATTGGGTAGAATATCGCCGGCTTGATTTCAAAACAATGTTTTAATTGGTGATCTTTTTGACCTCATAAATACGCCCTTAAAATATGTGTACAAAATTTTAAAACCCCTGTTAGTATGAGATTAATATGCAACACAAAGATGCACCAAATATGACGTCATATCCGGAATCTCATGAGACGATTTATTGAAACTTAATAAATTAAGTTCTCTTACGAAAACATTGAAATAAGTAAACTTGTAAACTCCACTAAATTAAATTTCATTAGGTCGAATATCGCCGAGTTGATTTCAAAACAATGTCTTAAATTGTGGTCTTTTTGGCCTCATAAATACGCTCTTAAAATATTTAAACAGAATTTTAGAACCCCCTGTAAGTATGAGATTAATATGCAACACAAAGATACACCAAATATGACACCATTTCCTGTATCTCATGTGATGATTTAATAAAACTTAATTAATTAAGTTCTCTTACGAAAACCCATTGAAATAAGTAAACTTGTAAAACCCACTAAATCAACTTTCATTGGGTAGAATATCGCCGACTTGATTTCAAAACAATGTTTTAATTGGTGATCTTTTTGACCTCATAAATACGCCCTTAAAATATGTGTACAAAATTTTAAAACCCCTGTTAGTATGAGATTAATATGCAACACAAAGATGCACCAAATATGACGTCATATCCGGAATCTCATGAGACGATTTATTGAAACTTAATAAATTAAGTTCTCTTACGAAAACCCATTGAAATAAGTAAACTTGTAAACTCCACTAAATTAAATTTCATTAGGTCGAATATCGCCGAGTTGATTTCAAAACAATGTCTTAAATTGTGGTCTTTTTGGCCTCATAAATACGCTCTTAAAATATTTAAACAGAATTTTAGAACCCCCTGTAAGTATGAGATTAATATGCAACACAAAGATACACCAAATATGACACCATTTCCTGTATCTCATGTGATGATTTATTGAAACTTAATTAATTAAGTTCTCCTACGAAAACCCATTGAAATAAGTAAACTTGTAAAATCCACTAAATTAAATTTTATTAGGTTGAATATCGCCGACTTGATTTCAAAACAATGTCTTAAATTGTGGTCTTTTTGGCCTCATAAATACGCCCTTAAAAAATTTAAACAGAATTTTAAACCCCATATAAGTATGAGATTAACATGCAATACAAAGATACACCAAATATGACACCATTTCCTGTATCTCATGTGATGATTTAATAAAACTTAATTAATTAAGTTCTCTTACGAAAACCCATTGAAATAAGTAAACTTGTAAAATCCACTGAATCAACTTTCATTAGGTCGAATATCGCCGGCTTAATTTTTAAAACAATTTCTTAATTGGCGGTCTTTACGTAACACAAGTGAATGGTTCCTACTCGATGCATGTTACCTACCTACCTCTGAAATGGGTACTTAATATACCAGCTATATACCTTTTGTTTGTTTGTAGCGGAAAAATTGTAAGAAAGTAAAATGTAATAAATCCTATTTTAATAATTTATATGTATGTTGGTATGGTCGTTTATTATTTCATGTCTGGTTATAAAATTGATTTATTTATAATCATTTACAGTGTGGGCCAAATTAAACTTGCACAACTAATAATAACTTTTTATCTGTTGCGCCCATCTTTTTATTTTTAAGGAACTAATATGTAGATACGTTTTCTCTAGGTGAGCCAATTTTGGTCGAATAGATTTAAACAGGACTGGACTTACGAGACTTTTTCCAACTTCGTTGCAAGAAAAATAAATTTTATCTACATTAGGCTAATACGGTTATTTTTAATTAATTTACTGTTAAGTTAAGTCAGCATCCAACTCAGTAACTACGGTAACCTTCCATTTTTTATTTTCCAATGACACTAAAAAAAGTCATTGTTTAAAATCGACAGAAATGCATGCATTATTTATTAAAAATAATTATAGTTGATAAATCCTTAAATTAATGACAGATTCGCTTTTACTGAATCATTTCCTATAGTTTGTCTACAAGAAAAACGTAATTGCCTAATTATAGCTAAATCAGATTTTTCTTGCAACGAGGTTAAATAAAGTATTTTGGAAAAAGTACCATAAGTCCAGTACTGTCTAAATCTATTTGACCCTACACATGTAAACCTAGAGAAAAATATCTACCTATTAGCCCCCTTTAAAAATTAGAAAGATAGGTGCAACAGATAAAAAGTTATTATTAATTAAAAACTAGGCAAGTTTAATTTGGGTCACCCCTATATATTGCTTTGTAGTGTTCCTGTTTCTATTTTTAGAAATACTAACTTTTTTATTATATTTTGCATTTTGTTACTTTAAAAAAAGTAGTTTTTGTATTGGTCTAAGATTTTAATAGAAATTGACCGACAGGGTGACTTAAAAATATTGAAATTCATTTTTTCTTTATTGATCATGGCCTTGTCCAGAAATTTTTAGCCACCCCATAGCGATACCTTTGTTTTAAAAAGGTACTATCTTTAATAGAAAACAGTTCTTATCCGGCAAACAGATGGGTGAAGGTTGATTTCTATTCGGATTTCATACTACGCAGGGTGTTCACTTAAAACTTACCATTTAAGTTATCGGAGAAAAGAGCCAGAATTGAGAAAATTGCCGAAACACGTCAAGATATGCGCTTTTTACATATTTACCGAAAAATTGGACGGTGCTTCTTCAACCCCTAGCCACCAGGGCCCCCAACCCATAATTCTGATGAGAAGGGGGGCAAGTGATACATTATTTTAAAATAAAATAAATAAAGCTCCTGACTAGTACTTTATACGCCTAGAATATAAAGTAGACAGAGGCGGCGAAAGCCGGAGACCGCCAACGACCTCGCGGCTTGGGGGACCTCGCGCCATACAATTTGCATTAATACAACTTTTTCACAATAGCGTTTGACTAGAAGGGGCCTCGCGGACATGAGAGCCTTCGCAAAATGTATCTTGCCCACATAAAATTTTGGTCTTGCGCCGCCACTGAAAGTAGATATCTTCACCTACTACAAAATGGCGGTACTTTAAATATTACTTGAATACCTGACTGGATGGCCGTTTTTCCAAAACTAATAAAGTTTGATGTACCTACTGTGGTGTTTTCTTAAAGCTCCTTTAAAAATAGTTTTAATGGTGATACTAGTAATAATATATAGGGTAGGATAAAAAGTATAATGTTTTTTTTTTAAATGAAGCACCCTGTATATTATATTACCAATAAAAATATCTTTAAAAGAGCCTTTAGAAAATACCCTATTAAGTTCATCTTACTTTATTAGTTTCGAAATATTGCCATCCAAATCAGGTATTTGGGTAATTTTTAAAGTACCGTCATTTTGTAGTAGGTAAGTATATTGGCTTTATATTTTAGGGTTATAAAGTACTCGTCAGGAGCTTTAAAATATTGTTATCACTTGATCCCCCTTCCCATTTAAGAATTTTGGGGTGGGAGCCCTGGTGGTTAGGAGGTTGAAGGGGTGCCGTCCATTTTTTGTAAAGATGGGTCCATATTTAATTCATTCTGAAAGCGATGCCGCCAAGTACACAAAAATGATAAAGTAAAGTAACCCTTTGTGAACAATGATTTATTGCAGCAAAAAATATTTAACCCGACGAGTTTCTAGTACCACGCCACGTGCCACTGGTTTTATAATAGGACAGAGGCGAAATATGAGAATGTTTTGTAAGTAGGTGATACGTGTTTTAGCAATGTATTTTTATTATTTATCTAATAATATGTAATCAGGCTCTGTCCGAGGCTATGTGCATTCGAAAAGGTTTGTTTACTTTATCATTTTTCTGTACTTGGCGGCATCGCTTTCAGAATGAATTAAATATGGACACATCTATAAAAAGCGTGGCCCCTTAATAAATATCTTAACGTGTTCCGGCGAATTTCTCAAATATATCTCTTTTGGCAGATACCTAAATGGTTACTTTTAAATAAACACCCTGTATACTTTTTGTTTGTTTGTAGCGAAAAAATTGTAAAAGAAAGTAAAATGTAATAAATCCTGTTTTAACAATTTATATTTATTTTGTTACAGTCATGCAATATTTCATGGCTGCTTATACAATTGTTTAATTTGTTCTTAATAGTTTATACAGGGTGTTTCAAAATTAACTAACATATTTTGAAAGATATTTTTAAGGTTATTATTATTCTGAATTGAGGCTGTTACTTTTTAGGCAATGTACACTCCTGGAGAAAAAAACCGGAGAAATAAAATATCTGCCTGTACAAAAATTACTACAATTTTCTTACGCCAAAATACAACGATTTAACCTAATTTGTCTTAATTGAAAAGTTGATTATTTGCGAGATACAGGGTGTCAAAGTATACCCAGTATTTTGCAAACCAGCAACATTTCGACTAAGGTAAATTGCATCATTGCATTTTGACTTAAAAAAATTGTGGTAGCATTTTGTACATACTTTTTTACACTACCAGGTGGTATAGGTAAAGCGTGAATGAATGCAATGGCAAACTTTGGTTAGAAGTAAAATGTTTATTCTGAAATATCTCGAAAACGGTTGCTTGTAGTGATATTTACGTTTTTACGAAGTTTACCCATTTTGTGGAAACATATAAAAGAAATAAAAATTCTATAATAAAAGTATGATATACCCAAAGTCGGTCTATATAGGGTCGCGACATTCGGCCATATTGCTTTGACGTGTTATGACGTCACATCTCCCTTTTTCGACCATGTTGTTCAGTGCCGGAGATATACAGTTTATTGTATTAATAGAACAACCGTTTACACAATAGTATTTAATTATTATTAAGTTGTAAATTCTTTTACTTTAAATAAAAAACAATTGGAATTACATCTTTCAACAAATATCACTTTCAAAACAATGCAAAATGAAATGCGCAAATTCTAGACGCCAATGGATTGATCATCAGCTTTATTTTACCCAGTCTTGCCAACTTTTCTCCGTGGATTGCCCTTCCTTGCGTCCCCTACCACGAACCGCCTAAAAGTTGAGGATGTGTCGCAACCTTATAAATATAAACTAACCATGGATATGCCTAGGCAACAAAAAATTATGACCTTTTGAATCTAAGCAAAGGACAGCAGGTGGCTCACTCTACATTTTACGACAGAAACAGCATATTTCGATTTTTTAATTTGAAAAAGGTTTTAATGCTGAATTTTGTGTAAAAATGTCTTATAATAATTCAATTATTTAAAAGTAACCTCGAAAATAACTAAAATAAAATAAATAATTTGACACCCCTGTATCTAGCACACGATCAACAATTCGACTAAGGTAAATTGCATTAGATCGTTGTATTTTTATTTAAGGAATTTGTGGTAGCATTTTGTACAGAGCCTTTATGAAACACCCTGTATATAAAAAAATTAGTTAGTTTACTTAATCAACTATGGTCTGAAAATGTTACAGAGTTAGACGGGCCATTAAAATTGTTTTTATCCAAAAAGTGAGATATGGGACTTACACCAAATGTACCCGTCGTGCCAGCTTGATACGTTCAATTAATTTTTAGTGTGTTTAAGACTAGCATGTAGAGATTAGATTAAGAACGCCCGCAGGTAAGCATTCCGGATAGGATGACGTATTGATCTCGCTTTGTTGTTGCATTAGATCGTCTTCTTCGACGCATTGGCAAGACATGATATTTGCGAAAACACTTTATTTTAGCATTTGCGAAAAATTATTTTTTGATTAGCCTGAACCCCAGAGAAAATCTCAGTTTCAAAATTGAAATATTCAAATGTATTTCTTTCGTGAATTGGATCAAATGTTATTGACAAATCCCAAAATTTGCAAAGTTATTAATTTAAAATAATGATTTTTGTGGAGTTTTGTGGAAAATGTTTTATTTTAATATATATTCCCAGAAAACAAATTAGTCCCTGGGCCAGTTATAAAAATTAACTCATGATAATAACACTTTTTAAACCTTTTAGGAATTGTTTTTGGTGTCGGACTAATTTTTTTTGTCGTACAGGTTACCCAGTGTTTACCCAAATATTTTACATGCAATTTTTTAAAACGATCCTGCTCCAATCCGATACCCAAAACATGTTCATGGGTCTTATGGTTTCGTGACTTGCGATTTTTAGACAATGTTTTTAAAATTTGTGGCAAATTTATTCGACAAAAAAAAAAAGTGATATGTTTTGGGTACCGGAATTGTGGTAAACCTGTTTCATTCAAAAAAAAGTGATGCGTTTTCTCGAGTCCGACACCTGAAACATTTGACTTACATTGACAGGCTGAGTTTAGCTGCCGCTTCCATATAATATGGCGGTATGAATATTCGTGGTAGACTTCGTCAAAAAAACCCTTAAAAGGTTTAAAAGTGTTATTATCATGAAGTTAATTTCATTACTATCCCAGGACTAAATACCTTAAAAATATCTATATTTAAAAAAAATCACTTAGTTAAACATTTTACTCTACAATTTTGTTATGCAGAACTTTCAGACGACTCTAATTATAAGAAAATGGCAGATATTTTTGAGAAATTAGTGATTTAACAATAAAATTTGCTTTTGAAATTTAAAATAAAGTGTTATAATTAAAATAAATAAATAAATAAATATTATTTCCAGGTCCACTGGAGATGTTTCAGTAATATTTGTTATTTAGTTCCTAACTTTTTCATATAAATATAGGGTAAATAAAATAACTATTGTTTTTATATTTTTGTTCCATTTAAAGTAGCGGACCCCACGATGCTAAATGGGGATTTACTCAAGTGCATAGAGACCTATTGGGTTGGCACAGCTTAAATGATAAGAAGAAAAATGTTATATAATGTATACCTTCTCATCGGTGGGGGAAACGGCTATAGACTTTTAAATATGTTAAAAAAATACTATTATTATTTTTGGCTTGTGGAACTCGTTCGGGTTGTATTGGATTATATATTTTGCTGGGTACATCCTTAAATTAATTTCTTTAATATAAAAAAAAAAATAGCCAATGCGCTCCAAAATGTTAATCAAACGTTTTTCTCTTGTAGCCCCTCTGTTTCCTTTATGTCACTCTCAAATTTTCAGGTTAGTGGAATATACACTGTTTGGCAAGTGTAATTAACATGTATTTTAATCTCGACGTGCGCTTGGCACTCTCTGATGGATATATTTTGGCTTTTTATGATCGGCTCTGTATACGGGGCTCATATTTGGTGGAGTGTACTTAACCGGGTACAAGGTATCCTCCGGATATATACTAATTTGCCGCGCTTTGCAATAGTAAATCCCGAAATCCTCTCTTGGGTTCCCCTACCATTAAAATTAAGGTGTTATTATGTTTCTTTATCCTGCAATCCGCCGTTTAAAAAGCATATCATCAAAGAGCACCCTGTATTATAAGAAAGCTGCAATAAATCAGTTAAGCTGATCTTGGCTTAATACCCACAACAGACAGAAAAACACGGCTATCTCAACTGGTTTGAAGAATTTTTAAAAACGGTTGTTCCACAAGGCTAAATTACTGAAACAACCTTTGTCTTTAACTATTATTTATACACATATTTAAAGGTATTTATTAATTATACCATTTAAATAGGTACGTAGTTTTTATGGGCTTAGTGATATATACTCGTTGTTCAGTATTTTCAGCCCATTTAACTACAGAATTCTCATTTATAAAGGGTGTTTATTTAAAAACTTACCACTCAAGTTATCTGCGATAGGAGACAGATTTGGGAAAATCGCTGAAACACGTCAAGATATTTATTGAGAGGGAACGTTTTTTACAAAAATTGGACTGCACTCATTGAACCCTTTTAACCACCAGGCCACTACCCCAAAATTCTTGAATGAGAGAGGGGTCAAGGATACGATATTTAAATCTCCTGACGAGTGCTTTATAACCCCTAGAATATAAAGTCAGTATATTCACCTACCACAAGATGGCGGTACTCATTTAATATTACCCAAATACCTGATATTGGGTTGGCCATATTTCCTAAAACGAAGTAATTAAGTAAGATCTGCTTAATAGGATATTTTCCTAAAGCTGTTTTAAAAGCTCTTTTCATTGGTAATTAAATATACAGGGTGCTTCATTAAAAAATATACACCTTTTATCCTACCCTGTATATTATTACTAGTATCAGCATTAAAAAGATTTGTAAAAGAGCTTTAAAAAAATATCATATTAACTACATCTAACTCTATTAGTTTCGAAATACGGCCATCCCAATCAGGTATTTGGGTAATTTTAAGAGTACCGTCATATGTAGTAGGAGAAGATATTGACTTTATATTTTAGGGTTATAGCACGTCAGGAGCTATAAAATGATGTATCACTCGACCCTTCTTACTTAAGAATTTTGAGGTGGTAAGGCGTTGAAGGGGTCCAATTTTTGTAAAAAAACTTTCCCCTTAATAAATATCTTGTCGGCGATTTTCTCAAATCTCTCTTTCGCAGATAACTTAAGTGGTAAGTTTTTAAATGTGTGTATTACGCCCGCTTGCAATAATAACAAAATAGATAGAAAAATAACTTTTGTACAAAAGTTTCGTAGCTTTTCATCTAAGATCTTTAAAGCATAACAAACGAAACATGAGCATCAAAAAGTTAGGAAAAATGAAGAGGTAAGCTTTTAAATAAATCACCCTGTAAAGAAAATCATTCTAAGAAGTTCTTTTAAAAAGCTTAAAAGAAAATTCACAAATAATATGTCCATTCTTAACAGTTTCGGAAGATATGTGTCCATTTAAGGGGAGAGTATGGTTTTTTGCCCTGTTTTTGAAATACATTTTTACCGATTTACGCGAAAACCGTACATCAAACAAAAAAAAAAACAAAGATCAAATTTGTTTTTAACTAAATGAAGATTTAAAAATTGATTTTATTTTTTTTTTAAATGCAGTGGCGAACCGTTTTTTCTTAAAAATATTTACCCTAAACCCCTCATGGACGACACTGGTAATTTTTTTTCTTGTATGCTAAAAAATGTCTTTTGGTGCAAAGGGTCGTTCTCTCACATTTTTTTTAAATATCTAAATGGGTATAAAAAGGTATTATAAAAAAAAATTGACATCCCGTAGTTCCAAAACTAAGACTGTTTAGGACATATGTTCAAATAAAGTTATTTTTCTTATTTTTTGGTGGAAAATCACCTCCTAAAATGTTTTGCATTTGTTTAGAAACCAGATGCTTTTAACCTAAAGAGAAACACTTGGATAAAAAAATTTATGATATTAAAATTTGCAAAAAAATAATGGATTTTCTGGTTAGCCTCCCCTCTCTTCTTTCCCTTTAAAAAAATGGTTTCTTCTGCCGGCCGGCGACAAACCTCTTTTATTTAAGTGTCATCTTGACGTTACAGATAGTTATTTTAATGGAGTTATACGTGTCGTACCAGCTCGAAGCTTTATATTTAATTTTTGTGTTGGACACTAGTAGCTAAATATTAGACAAAGAACGCTATGTAAACATTTCTGATGACACATCCTGTCTCACTTTGTCGTTGCTTTAGACCATCTTTTTTCACGCATTGGCAAAAATTTCACATGAAAAGTTTTAAAGTGGAACGACGTGAATAGCGTAATCTCTTGAAATAGAGCCAGCAAAGATAAATGTTTACGTATTTGAGAAGGATAAAAATTTCCTAGATTAGGAGAAAACTTAAACTAGACATATTTCCTTCTAATCTAGAAAAACAGTATTCAATCACCAGTATTTAATTAGGGCCTTTAAAAGCAAACTTTTAACAGTAATCTCACAATTTTAAGCCAGGAGTTCCCAAACTCTATTGATAGTGTGACGTCCTTACCTAGGGGGAAAAAATTAAAGGGTAAAAAGAGTAAAAAAAGGTCTTTAGGTAAAAAGTTTTAGTTATACCTTACTTTACACCCTTTCCGCTGTATCATAAGAACTCAAGACATCATTAATTATAAATTGATTTCTATGTCTTATCCTAAAAAAGTTGAATAACAAAACAAAAACCTTCTTAATATTCTTCTAATCTTACATTTGGGACAAAATATCACATTTCTATTGATTTTGCTTCCAAAATACCTTGACTCCACTTTGTCCCATCAACCGCGATGCCCCTGGAAGGCACTGCGACGCCTCAGGCGTCGCGACGCACAGCTGGGAAACCTTCTCAGTAATCTCATAATTTCTTAAGCAATAAGCTTATAATATTAAACCAAACACAAAACTATAATTGTCTTGGATTAAACCAAAAATCGCAACAGAGAAATCAAGCTAGTTAAATACCATTAATTTTAAATTATTTTTTTATCGTTAAAATTTCTTTCTTGACTTTACCTTTTTTGATGAAAATATTATAATTGTATCGTTTATTTTAAGAACTACATAAGTAAAAAAAAATAAATTTGATTTTTGCAATTAAGTTTTTTCCTCTTTAAATACGTACTCCTAATTAAAATTTTATTATTCACAAATTATATTTACTAATGTGCTTACATTTTTAAAATTTGTGGTATTTTTCAAATAAACAATACTCTTTCTTTTAATCAAAATTTGTATATTCTTGACTTATGTTGTGTGAAATAAACAGTTAAGCCCATTTTTAAAAATTATTTATTCCTGTTCGTATTCCCAAAAACTGCAACATAACAAGGAAGCCAAACCCAAAAAAATTATCTATAGATTTGTCTATTTACTTACTGCTATTGTTGTTGTTAATCCAATTTAAATAAAACACCTATATCACCCTACGAACATAATATCATAAAACTTTAATTCAAAAATTAAAGTACTTATTTTAATGACACAATTTCAACCTAATATCAAGTTATAAACACATTAAGACACTCTATTGTTTTCGAATAAAAAGTACCATTTTCCAGCAACTCGTTCACATATTAAGTAGGTACTACCTTTAAAAAGAAAATATAACCTGAATAATTGTCGCGGTTAGATTTCTCTCGTGCTAGCGTTTTGATTTCATTATACACGGACCCGTGCGTGGTACCACAATGGTTCTTGGATACTAAAATGCGGTACCGATACAATGGTACTTCTTTCCTGCTATTGGCATATTAGGTAAGTACTGCTATAGCTCGCAGGAGTTGACGATGTTGCCACATGTGTCACGATTTTCATGGTGCTTCGGTTGTTTTGATATAAACACACTGTTGTACACGTGTGTTTCTTTTGCAAGAAGCTCTAGCGGTATACTTTCCTTTTCTACTCGCGTTCGAGAAAAGTTTACTCTTTTGAACGCATTTAGTTCTAAAAGTCACTTTTCCGTCAAGAACCCCAAACAATCCAGTAACAAACCCCTGGTTTTCCAAATCTTGTGATAAAGCTAGAATTTTAAAAGTTCATGCTTACAAAAGTTTCTACAGGATCCTAGTCCAGAAAAACCGACAGGCCAGCATTGAAGCAAGAAACTACTACAATCAAAACAATTTCTGGAAGCCAAAGACTCCTTCGACAATCGTATTAAAAACAAAGTTCTTTCTTTGCTCAAATGGCAGCAAATCTTTTCTGGTCCTTTGCGAAAAACATAAGTAGGAATTTTTGTACCAGTTCTTTTCCCGCCACTAGCTTTGGAAGATGAAATTGTTTCTACCGCTAAAGGAAAGGCAGAATTATTTGCTAAACAATTTGCTGCCAATTCAACCCTTGACCCTCCCGTAAATCATCCAATTCCAGCGGTTACCCCAGTTCCTCATAAAATGCCCGATATTATTTTTAAGGTAAAACACATTAAGCGTATCCTTTCTTCCCTTAACACCAAGAAATCGTCTGGGCTGGATGGCATACCAGCAATCGTTTTAAAAAAATGTGCTCCAGAACTTGCACCAATCTTAACTCGGCTCTTTCGAATTTCTTACGACACAGGTATCTTTCCGGAAAGCTGGAAAGCTGCACGTGTTCAACCTATTCCCAAGAAAGGATCTAAATCTCTTCCATCTAACTATAGACCAATTTCAATTCTCTCAGTTCTTTGTAAAGTAATGGAAAAACTAATTAATTCACAAATTCTTAAGTACTTAGAAAAACACAAAATTTTGCATGACAGGCAGTATGGATTTCGCCACAAAAGATCTACAGCAGATCTTCTTTCCTTCGTATCACACTGCTGGAATAAGTCTCTTGAGTTTCTAGGTGAGTCCCAGATCGTTGCTCTTGATATATCCAAAGCTTTTGACCAGGTCTGGCATGCCGCACTTCTTAATAAACTTCCCTCCTATGGTCTTTCAACTAAACTCTGTACTTGGCTCTCTAGTTATCTATCTGATCGTCGTATATCAGTTATTGTGGACGGCCATTCTTCAAGCTTTCACCAAGTAAATGCTGGAGTCCCTCAGGGCTCAGTTCTGGCACCAACATTGTTTCTTCTTCACATCAACGACCTTCTCTCGTCCACAACTAATTCCATTCATAGTTTCGCCGACGATAGTACCCTTCACTCCAGTTTTCAGGTTCCTAAACCCATTACTAAACCTGACTTGGAAAACAAACGCAGAGCGATGCAGATATCTCTTTCGCAGGATCTTAATTTAATATTGGATTGGGGCGCTAAAAATCTCGTCCATTTTAATGCATCCAAAACACAATCATGTTCCTTGTCGCGAAAAGAGTCATCAAATACTCATCCTCTACTTATGAGCGGCCAAGTTTTACAGAGCAAAGACACCTTTAATCTTGTGGGCGTCACATTTGAAAGTAACCTTAACTGGCATAAACACATTGTATCTATAGCCACGGCAGCTTCAAAAAGCTTGGATTTCTCTTTCGAGCCAAAAAGTATTTTTCCCCTTCTAATTTATACACTTTATATGTGTCCCAAATCCGACCTCCCTTGGAATATTGTTCTCATATCTGGGGCATGGCGTCCCCCACAACCCTAAGCATTCTTGATTCTATTCAAAGAAGAGCTATTCGTCTCATTAATGATCCTTCACTTACAGAAAGGCTTCCCTCTCTTGCACATCGTCGGGCTGTGGGGGATTTATCGCTTTTTTATAGGTACTTCCATGGCTTCTGCTCTGAAGAATTGTCCAGTATAGTTCCTCCACTTACGGTTCCCAACAGAGAAACTCGTGGTTCCGCGCGTATGCATCCCTATACGGTCCAACTGGACAGGCCCCGAACTTCCCACTTTGTTCGTTCTTTTATCCCTAGAGTTTCTAGGTTGTGGAACCTGCTGCCCGCGGAGGTCTTTCCTTCCCCCAAATCTTCAAGTATTTAAGTCCCGTGTCAACAAACTCCCTCTTACCTCGCTTAAGACACCCACGGTACGTTAGTATTTAGGCTTTTTAGCCTTCATGCCATTCAAAGAAGGGCTGTTCGTCTTATTAATGATCCTTTACTTACTCAAAGACTTCCTTCTCTTGCCCATCGTCGAGCTGTGGGAGATCTATCGCTCTTCTATAGATACTTTTACGGCTTCTGCTCCGGACGAATTGTCCAGTATAGTCCCTCCTCTTGCAGTTCCCAACAGAGAAACTCGTGGT